>CAAKHC010008738.1:0-19229 GCA_901007825.1 Macroramphosus scolopax | reverse complement strand
ACACGCGCACAAACACACACACACACAAAGGAAAACCAAGCCAGAAGTTCAGTGACAGCCATCAGTACAACCTTTTTTTTTTCACTCCCAACAGCTTCCCCAGCCTTTTTTTTTTTTTTGCAAATGGGGGAAGAAAATCATCCACATTCAGCAACAAACAACCTTCCATTAACAGACGCTTTTCCGTTCAGAGGTTCATCGATCGGCTGCCATATAGTAAGCGGAGGTTGTTATGGATTACTGAAATAATGAAAGGCTACTAGCAGCCATTACATCTGTGCTACTCCTTTAGTTAATGAGTCAGAAGCCCTGAAGATGGAGCGGTAGCCGGGTCCTGGGAGAGGAGGACTATTTCTGTGTCGCCTGCAGCCACTGACACAGCGCAAGTGTTTACTGCTGCGCCATGCTGCCGCTCACAGTGGGAACAGTTGAAGGATGATGGCTGACATTATTGTGCCTCCAGCCTGTAGCACGGAGCAGCACAGGGAGAGCTTATTTAACCATCAGGTCACCAGACTCACTGCAACATCACAAAGGAAATCTGCAATCTCAAAGCCAATGCAGCTGCACGCAGTCTTAACTTGATAGTTCCCACATGGTAGATAGTAGAAATAGAACACACAGTAATCTGAGGGTTCACACAAAAAGCAGGAGTAGAATAATTTAAGTGAAGTATTTTCTTCTGATGTAAAAAAAAAAACAAATTTGCAGGAAGAAATCGGTGGTTTTTGAAATCCTCTGAAGGAGAAGTTCACCTCCTTCTACACAAGATGGCACTGGTAATACACGTGTTGTCAGCAGCTGGTGCGTCTCAGACTGGAGGGAAGCAAACTGTTCCTTCAGGTCACTAATCTAAATACAGACACTCATCATGCATTGGTTTTCACTCTCCTCCGCCCTAGAATAGCAACTCACGGATCTCGACGAATGAGTGATCATTTCAAATGAAAATAAGTAGCTGCGAGTGATTTTTTCCCTTCTTTTTTTTTTTGATAAGTAACAAAAGGAATTAATGCGCTTGTGAGCTTCAATGATAGTAGCCATTCCTCAGGCCAGGTAGGCGAAATCCTTTGAACTGTGCAAACCTGGTAGATGCTCGGTATCTGTGTTTATCCTGCAGAGCAGTCAATCTTGTTTCCTCTCCTCATCAAAACAGTGATTAACTAACTGCTGGAGGGTTTTCATTCGCCTAGACAACGTATAAAATGCATGAGAATATCGTGCGGGGCCTCATTTGGGATGAAATATATTCTCTCAGTCTGTCTGGGAGGGAGGAGCTCACTGTCTCAGCCTCACGGATTTGTTTCATACCTAATGATGACGGTACGGAGCCACTGCAAACATGATGGGAGTGCAAACCAACCTCCAATCAGAGATGGATGTATGATGTTTAAACAGGCTGAGGTTGGACGAAATGTTGGATTTGGATTATAAAATATTTAGACGTATAAATTTTCTATTTTCAGAATATACATCAAAACGAATTAAGAGTCTCAAGTATGAAAACAAGAACATGAACTCTTCAAAAGCTGGAAATGGCTCCTGAAGATTTAGATTTGTCTCATCCAGATGTGTTCGATGGCTCCTGCAGTAGTTTCTAAGCAGTGTGATCGGATGCAGCCGCAGCGTCACCACCATCGCAACTCCTCGATGACTCTCAATTGTGCGGCGTCTCTACTTTGAAGCTCGACTTTCATGGTAAATATTGAACTTTTGTCCCAACGGGCATGAGGAGTTCTCACCGAGTCGGCTGTAATATCTGTATCAACCTCTCCAGTCAGGGTGAGCCATCCCATTCAAAACGACTCTCAGGGCTTCCATGGCAATTTACTCTCTCGACTCCACTAAAGAGTCCTCAGAGTCCTCGGAGACCTTGCCAGATAGACAACTAACAACTTACAGCATCTTAAGAAAAAATAACTCCATGTCCTTCCATTGTGAGTGCACAAGCTCTACACAAACAACAACAAGAGAAGCAGGCGGAATGCATCTGTTTTAATAAACACTTAACTACTTGATGTGGTGAGCGGGAAAAATAGTGAGAATTCTATCAACACTGATTATATGATCTTTTCAGAGCCGCCTCCGGGACTTTGCAGTACACCTGTCAGTTTATTTGAAGTATGTTTGCAATTACTGCATTTGTTCACTCAGACCGTTATATTTTTACTTGACACGTTGCTGAGGGGCATTGACGTTATTGATTTTTAATACATCGATACGGTCGCAGGCTGAACCGGCTTTATGTGCACATCCATCAGACATTTACATGCAGGAATATACGTCTTCCCATCCATTTCACTTCAAATAGAACTGATACCACTGACATCACATTGATCCAATATGAGTCAACATGCAGATTTACTTACCAAGTGCAAGGCTTTTATATTATTCCAAACATTCTGCATGAGATACACCAGAGAGCCGCAGGAGATAAAGGAGAAACAATGACATCTCATGTGTCTTGTTCTTCTTGACAGACCACTTTTTATTTGACGCGTAATGTTTCTGCCAATGAACAGTGTGACTAATGGATCGGATGAGATCTGTCTCTTCCTATGCGTTGCATTAGTTCAAACCCACAGCAGCTTTCTCCTTAACACCCCCGGGGGCATCCACTTTCTTTGAAGGAAAAATCATATTGTGTTAAGTACGATAGGACAACTGAGATTATTCATACAATGAAATTTTAATTGGAAGAAATCAGGAAAAACAGAGAGGACTTCAAAGCAAACTATGACAACAACAGCACTCTCTCTGTTTAACTTTTGAATATTTCACACAAAGCTCGGATACTCTTGGGCATTTATGCACCTTGTTATTCTGATGACTCAATTACAAAGACCCATCTCGCTTGCTTATCTCTTCCAGATAATTATTTTCGAGCTGTCAGATTGAGACGTGGTGTTGCGGGTTTTTAAACCAAACTCAGCAGGAAGAAACTGATTGAACAGTTTGCAATATGTAAAGCAACGCGTGGACTGCAACAGCAGTGAGAACAATGGAAGATAACACCACAGCAAGAAGGGCAGCCAAGACCTTTATCATACGGTCCCTCCTTTGAGAGATTTGTTAAAGTACACGAAGACAGTCCACAAACTGTTGATGCTCGGAGCTCAGCACTCGCACATGTAAAGTAGTTTTATGTGGCGTGACTCTGTATAAGCTCGTTATTATGATCATGTTTGTTCTGTTCTTTCTTCGTTCTGAATCTGCATGTATAGGTTTGTCTTTATATCGTCTACTTTAGCTTTGGATCTTTGCCAGCGTGCCTGCGCATCTAAGAAATGGTTGAACAAACATGTTTGTTTATTCAGTCAATGTGAGATGTTGACTCCATTATTTGGAGATACCGCGGTGGGTATGAGGAGGGTTCGGTCACCACCGAGAGATCAAAGGGAACAAAAACGTCTTTCTTATAAAAAGCAAGAATGAAAAAAGATCTAAAATAACAGTGGAGCTAGTTAAACACTTAATGAGATAGCACCAATTAAGACTGTTCTATATATTGGTATACGTTATGTACATATTGATACACCACAGGATATTAAAGCAAAGTAAGGACGTACTGAAGTATATAACCTGTATCCATTTCACAGGATCGTAGATGAGAACTGTGTTAATAACACTGATTTGAATGTGTGATGCCTTTTAAAAAAATAATCAAAATGAACCAGATTCCATTTAGACTCTTTAGACTGATGCTCAATTATCCCACTTTAAGACTGAAGGGTAATTGGGACACATTGGCTAATTTCCTCTCACAAGTGGTTTGGCAATTTATCACAGTAGAACTTGCAAGTACAACGACATTAAACTTTTTTAGTTCCAAGAGAGCGTCGGTCCTCCTCAAACCCTCCCCAGCATCCGGGCGATCCACCAGTTGCAGGGCATGACGATCTGACAGATGACTCGGCCTCCTTGGTAGTAGTATGGCCAGGGGTTGAAACCACCCAGGGGCTCGTGGTAGCGCCGGCAGTAGCGGTAACCACGGCGACAGTGCTGGCAGCAATAACCGCGGTCATCCAGATGGTTTTCCAGCTCCATTCCAGCATCTCTCTGCAGAGGACGCAGGATTGGGCAGGGTTACAATCACACACATGACAAACACCGGGGTCCTGTCAAGGCGAGCACAGAGGAGGAGCTGAACGGATGAGCCGGCTTCGGTTGTAGGTCAGCAGAATATATGTAAAAACCAAAACAAGGGTGAGAAAAGATGAGTTGATGTGTGGAAAAAGGCAAAGTTGTGCTCAATTGATGAGTATGACGAAGGGATAAAGATAGCAGTGAAAGTGAGCTAACGTGATTTAAGCTCCAGGAGAATAGAACATGATATAATACCCTTGACCTTTCTATTATGCAGGAGACAGCGGTAGTGACAGCCGCACTATCGTCCATCTCTGCATCCAGTATTCACAGCCTCTCTAGCAGTGCCATCTTCAATCAAAGAGCTCTAACGTTGGTAGTTACCAGCATAATCACATTACTTCTTTCATCTCTGACCTCTTAACTCCCCCGACCGAAGCCCCACACTCTGCACCAAAATGGCTGCCCCTCCTCCAGTAGAACATTCAAATTAGAGCTCCCCATGTCTTTGCGCCGTCCCCCTGACCTTGACTTTAAGTGCATGGCACATTCCTAAAGCAATTAGGCGACTAATGATCGCCTAACAAGGATTCTTTCATTTGCTCTTGCTGGCTGCCTCTGAATTTATAGAGAGGCCCATTGAAACCCAAACGAAAGGTAAATTGGGTAGATTTAATGGCCCTTGGATTTTTTCATTGTGCTGGCTGGTTCATGCCCTCATAGACTCGTGGGGGCTGAGTGCCATGCCTTTGATCAAGAGCAACTCCTAATGGGGTTCGGAGAAGTGGCACTTAACTCACTGTGCGAGTCAAGGCAGCGACTGCCCTCAGTCTGCATTTGACCACATTTCAATCTCTTTTAGTAAATTAATCCTTGGAGACAATCCAGCTCCGTCTCGTTAAACTGCTCGGATCTGGGAGTTGACGGGCCTGCGCTGACTTCACATTCAGAACAAACTGGCATAATTCTTTGCAAGCGCTTACAAATGACTCAGCTAGGGGCAATAGTGCAGAACAAAACACATCCACTGCTGGGAATAGAAAATGTGCGGGAATTGTTTAAGAAGACAGGCCCCGCAGGCACACGTGTCCCCTGCTACATTAAATATGGGAGTTAGGGGGGTTTCTTGAGTCCGCCCTGAAAGTGCTTTTTGATGAAGCTTTTGTGAGGTAATCAGTGGACCATAATCATATAACAATACATTTCCTACAAGCATTACTCAGGAAAAAAAGCAAACCATGCATTTGATGAAAGCCGTGATAGATGAAGTGAAATTACAAACTTGTGAGACATGTTTAAAACGGTAGAAAAGGCTGCGACGGATGATATCTTGGATAGTTGGGTTTGATTTATTACAATGACAAGCCCAGGTAGGCTTTTAATGATTTATTGTTTCAGTCAAGTTGCAGGTCATCAGCTTAAAGGCAACAATCTGTTATGAAAACAACACTAAAGCTGTCAATGGACCAACGATTATCTTATCTGCGCCTGGCAGACTAAACTGGAACGTTATGAAATCTGCAACTCCGGCTCGGAAAATGAAGAAAAATATTTTATTCAAATGACGCCTTGCCGAAAAAAAAACAAAACAAAAACAGCAAATAGGCAGCGTTGCACCTTAAAAACAATTAATCAGAGCTACCCCTCCAAAACGGAGGGTACATATTAATCACTCTGGCTTTGAGTTTCCGTCTCTAGTGGGATGCTGCAGTGATAAGAATGGTTCACCTTGGGAAATCTAAGGCAGTCACTCACAAACAAGCCGCATTAATGAAGAGTAAAAGTCATTACCCCCTTGCTGCATCTGATTTCATCACACATACACATGCAAACATATTCACACACACGCTTGCACACAGACACCTCGGGGCATAATATGAGGCGCTGGATATGAATGAGTCTGCAAAGTAGAAACCGCGTCAGTCATTCAATAAGATGTAACGAATCAAAGCACGACGCCTCTAATCTCCACACTTGTTGGCATTATTTCACACACGCTGATCACCGCTCTTCATGAGCTTGAAGCACATGCCTGGTTGTGTTATTAAATCTCATATCAGCCTCATCGCTTTCATTCCGGGATCAAAACAGCAGAGATAACATTTCTGTTTCATAGCTTGCTTTGGATTTCAAAAGGAGGCTTTTCTTTGTAGACGCACAGGACAGAGCAACATATGAGATGCTTTGACGCTCGTCCTGATCTTAGATGTTCATCTCACCGTGCTCTACATTGAGGTGGAAGGAAATCGGGTGTAATTGAATAAGGAGAAAGTCATCTATTTCAGTAAACTCTACCGCTTTACCTTCGTGATAAGGAGCTTAAGCTTCATCGTAAAGATTCCTCCGGAGGCCCAAACAGCTCCGGCATTTAGACATTTGAATTTTTTCCGCTTTTTATTCCGTTATGCACGAGCAGCCGTCTAGTCTCACCCTGACTCTCAGACGTCCGTGAGGAGGATGCACACAAGGGGCCACATTTAACACACAGTACAAACATTTAGACGCAGGTAGAAACACACACAAACATGCGTACATCAGAGTGTGTGTGTCGGGTCAATTGTTATTGAGAACACATCCTTGCTATGGGGGTCAAGGACAGTGGTATCATCCGTTCAGCCTTGTCAGATGGCAATTATTCAGTTGGAAGTTTCCTGAGCCACCTCTGATACACACTGCACTCTGACATGGCAGCCATGGCAAAGGTCAGCTTCATATATCTGTCAGCCTCTGTCACAAGGACCCAAACGATTATCCTGCTTTACAAATGTGCGCTGCGGGTGGAAGCGGCACTGAAATTCAGATTTATAGAACTCGGATGAAGCGAATGCACGTTTGTCCTCTTTGATTGTGTGTGTGTGTGTGTATGATAGATGAAAGGATGTATATGGAAATAGTGGGGCAGAGGTAGACTGTGTTTGTGCTTGGTGGTAGTTTAATGATTGCATGCACATATATATGAGCTGTGGATGCTGTGAATGAGGTTAAAAAAAAAAAAAGGTTTGGCTGACACGTGAGGCATCCCACTGGCATGAACAGGAGTTCAGTATCCCAATTACAGACTGCTGCCTGCCCTGTGCTCAGTCACAAAGCCCTTTGTTATCGCTGGACCCACAAACGCTCTATTTGGATGTTGTGCTGGAATGGATTGCGGAGGTATGCATTACTCAGCTGATACAGGCAGAGCGTTTGAAAAGGGTGGCCGGGTTTTTCATCCCCTGGTATGTTTTAATTGCATAGCGATGCATCTCCCGCCGAAGACGACGAGGGAGGAGACGGAGAAGCTCGGGGAAATTGAGGAGTTGGGTGGGAGGTGTTTCTGGGACGGGCCTGATAAACGTCATCATTAGATGATGTCTTACTTCTCTGTGCGTCTTCTTTGCAGTTCTGAGGAGGAGACGAATCCCGACTTAGCTTTAGTGCCTATTCACCTGTTAGTGCCCATTGTGTGTGTGTTTTGGGTTATGGCAGGATATATATATATTGGATTTTCCCTCAGTCACAGATAATTACTCCTGGAGTGTTGAGTGGTATATATGCAGTACCCCAAAATATGCTGCGTGGCCTTCCCGTTCATTTTATACGCTTTGATAATTAAAGCATTATTAATAAATGAAAGTTATCTGTGCGGCAGTGAGTGACCTTGAGAGGGCTCCTTTGTACAGTGCTTCTTACTGAATCAGAAGTGGAAGTGAAAAAAGGCACTAACAGGCGCTTTAGGCACAAGTTGCTGCCTTTGAAAGGCTGGATATTCCTCTCAATTAATGGAGAAACATTAAGGGAGTCTTCAATGAACTGGCCTATACTTAAACAGATATATAGAGCAATTGCAATGCCCTCTGGTGCACAAAGTCAGGTTTAACATCAATTAGTGAGCGATTTATATGCAGAAAGAGTCGAGGCAGAGCTGGAGCTAATTGAAGTGGCTCCTATGCATCGTATGGTGCGGCCCTTGGTAGACATGGTGCAGAGGGGGCCCCTACTTACGTAGTCGTTCACGCCGAGGTGGTCGGTGATATCGCGGATGAAACGATGACCTGTGTCCTCCGAGTCAGGTTTGTCCACATTTCCCTCGTCGAGGTCAGAATCTGAATGAACAGTAGACGGAGGAAAGAGGAGCTGTTTACAAAGTGTTTGTGATGGTGTTAAAAAACAATGAAAATCCTCCTAAAAAACAAAAATCCTACATTGGTCGGGGTCCAAAATCCATTTTGCCCCATTGACACACCCCTGAAACTGATCTTAGTAAAGTCAACACATCCTTTAACAATATAGAAAGATAAAATGCTGACCTGTTCCTTCTGTGCCAGGTTTGTCAACAGCGTGAAGGTCAGAATCTGAATAAGCAAAGGAGGGAAGAGGAAGAGGAATTTTTTAAAACTTCTTCGCTGAGCAAGACCAGTTGATATCTGGGTAGATTATGGTAATCAGTAATGTGTAGAGGAATGCTGGGAGTTACTCCAAGAGCTTCCATGTTTCTGTTGATGATACTAACACAAAAATGATTTCCCTAAAATCCAAGTTAGTACAGGTAGAACATAATAAAATCCCAACAGCAAGTCAGGTTTGGGATATTGGGGATGACATGCTGACCTGTGCCTTCTGCGTCGGGTTTGTCAACAATCCCCACATCACGGAGATCAGAATCTGAAAGCACAAAAGATAGAGGAAAGAAAATTCTCCTGTTCAATCTTGGCTCGTACAGTCTACTTGTCCAGCGGAAATGGCCCGGCCCAGTCACTGGCAACGTAGCGCACTTACACTTAGCCAAATTATAGCAATAACCTACGGTCCACTGGAAATCAGTGTTGCTATCTAGGTAACATTCTTTAAAGCATTTAGGAGGAATGTGCTGGGAGTTATTCCAAGAATGTTCAAGCTCCAGTGGAACAATGGCGTTCCTGGTGTATTACTGACGCATAAATGTCTTTCCACAGATCCTTATTAGTGATGCTTTAACACCCTCTTAAATAGCAAGTGAGGTCCAGGACATCGCGGGTGAAATGCTGACCTGTTCCTTCTGCGCCAGGTTTGTCCACATTTCCAACATCATGGAGGTCAGAATCTAAACACACAACACAGGGAGGGAAGTGAGGACGTGTTCACAAACTAACAACAGTTTATTTATTTTTAAAATATGCAAAGAATTATTATGGCTTATACATCTGCACATGACAAAAAAAATGAATATGTAACATACTGCAATACTCATTATGAAGAGAGGATATACGACTTATTGAATGCAGGGCTCTGACTTGCAGTAGCATGCCACATTGTGGTAGGGATACGTTTTACTTTTAAGGATCTGAATATATTTCCCACCGCTGACCACCAGCTTCTCAACCTCCCGAACACAAAGAGAAAGCTGGCTGTTCATATGGACGGGAAAACCAGCGGTCCCTATGGACCTGCATACGGCCTGTGGGATACCCTCCAGTGAGGGTGTTAATAGTCTGCGTTTAGAGGAAGAGATGCCCCCTGCTCTCACCACTCAGGGGGGAGGGATGGATCCAGTGGATGGGCAGCTCCTGGCAAATCTCCCAGATTTTGGAGTTGAATAGGAAAGCTGGGTTAGCGATTGGCTTCTCGGCAGGAACCCACACATGGGAGTCGTCCACCTTCATATCCATCGCCTCCATCTCATCATCCACCTGCTAACACACACAAACACACACACAACTAAGCTTCGAAATATTTCTTGGCCCCACACGAAATATGGTTCTGCTTCTTGCTCTCTCCTCCTCCCTTGATCACCACAGCACCAGATTCATTGTTTTATCTATCACCTCTCTGTCTGCGATGAGGGTGCCAGCTTCCTGACTCCCACTGCCCCGACTCCCTCCTCTTTCTCTCCCTCGCCCTCCTCTCAAGCCTTCAGCATGCTCTTTCTATTATACATCATTGATATTCACAGACAGTGATGATTTGACTTTTAAATGACTTTAGAAGTGATCTTCATTACTCCGAGTGTGGCTGCAATATCGTTTAATGTGACAGACACAATAAAGCCTTGCATTCTCCTCCCTCCCTCCCTCCTTCCCTCCCCCTTCCCCCTACATCACAATTGCTTGGCATCCAGCACTTTCAGTGGGCTTAATTTGTTGATACTGTAGTTCATGAGCTGTAAAGTAAACTATTATTGCTTAATGATAGGGACTACATGTCAGTGTCTTCTAATAGAGACATATGAACGGGATTTGGTAATGCCCTTTCCTAACAGCGCAGATATTTATTTTCTTCATGTATACGTAAATACACTCATAAACAAACCGCTCTTCCCATTCCCTTGTTAATTAGAAACCCAGAACAGAAAAACAGTTCACTTGACAAATGTTTTTACAAGGTGATTTTCTCTCAGTTTAAAGCTTAATTGCACATTAGTTAAGCTTGACGTAGAATCCTCGAGCTATAGCAGGAGCAAGAATCATTTATATTGGGTCGCGCCCCCTCCCTTCTGTTCACCTCTGTCACTCTCGCTTGGATTAGAAATCGCTTTCCGTCCTCCTTGTTTTTCAATCCGGCGACACAGTTTTGCAATGCAGTGAAACAAAAAAACGTACATATATTCTGTCACATCAAAGATTGTAGAGATGTTAAGCGAAGCCTTTGACACACTTTCCCTCCCTTTAAAGAGCCGACAAATACACTAATGATGACTCAAAGCACTGGTGCAGCCGGGTGCGGGTGGTGCGTCGGAAGGGCTGCCCTGGCGTTGAGCTGGTCTTCTTACCATTCCTGTGGCTGCAGAAATTAAACACAAACTTGAGGAGCACAAACAGCTCTCTCTAATTGGACCTCTTAACCACTGAATTCAAGGGAGTCTTCTCTGGAAAGGAAACGAAGGTCACGACACGAGGCCCGCAACACGACTCTGACTCCACAGCCGAGAAACAACTCCAACAACTTGTAGGAGTTTGTGTCTCTGGGAAAGTGGTAAAGGTCAGTCGTTAAGCACGGGGCAGGGATTCCGAAATGCCAGTTGACAAGCACAAAGACAACATGTTTATATTCCTCCTTTCCATATTGGAGGGGCCTTTCTATTTTACTATCGACAAACAATTTATCATTCGAACACAAGCACCTTTTTTTTTTTTTAGTATTGGAACTTGGGAGGGATGATCAATTTTTTTATTTGGCCTGATCCTGCTGTTTGCATGGTTTCCGCCTCCAGTACATCTGACCTCATTATACACCAGTGGTTCTGTATTTAATGAGGGCGGTGGGGGGCACTGTAATGGCCTGGTCACACCAGCAACTTTCAGCTAGTCAAATACTGTTCAGTGGCTCTTTGCACCAAACGATGCCATTGGAGGAAAATGTCAAGTTTTGGATTTGCACTTGTGGATTGTTTGCAAAAGAAAGAATGTGATGACGTCCATATGTAGCAAGAGGAGATGGACGGATCAAACAAACACCATTACAATGCCTGTAATACTAAACTACTGTTTGTGTCCCGTTTCCCAGCACGTTGGAAATTTCCAACATCATTGTGAGTTAATATTATATATATAAATATATATTTATAATCAATGTAAGCAGTTACTAATAACTTGAGTTCCTAGTAACTCAATGTACTGACCAGTTTGTCCGTATTTGACGAGTTGGGAATGAGAATGTTTTGGAAAATTTAATTCTCGTAACACATCAGGTGTTAACGTACTGTATTATCCTATTAGTGAGCAAGAGGATGAGCAAGCTCACACTGAACTCTTGGCAAGGTCTGAGGGATTATTTCTTTCTTCTTCAACCAATTAAATGATGTATAATAGTCCGGTAAACTAGCCACAATGGAAATAAGCCATGCTAACTCGCTGGCTGGTGACTTTACAGTGTGTTACTGAAAGAAAAATATAATGTGATAATTCTGTCGAAATACTGAGCCATGCACTTCGTCTAAACTTCGTCTGATATGCGGGGACATATCGAGCGAAGATGAACAGTTGAATTTGACGGTGCACTTTCTCTGTCAGCTGTAGAAACTGAACTTCGGTTGAAGAATAATCTCACTGCTCACCCACCCTTGAATGAGCTCATATCTTCATGCAGACAAAAGAAACAGTACTAGTCTATGCGCTTGCAGGACTTTGGTGTATTCACATTCTCTTCACTGTTTTTCTGTTTGCAGTCGTAGTGGGAGTGGGGTTTTGGATTGCTGGGCGAGCTTTGGTCATCCATATTAAGTGGCTGTTTAATGGAGCGAGCAGCATCCACTGACAATGTTAAAGGGTGAGGGAGGCGGATGGCGCCTTGTGTCAGACTGGGGGAACTGGAATGAAGCTCAGGGATTACTCCCTCAGACATTTCACAGAGGAGGCAAATTGAAAAGGGAGGAAAAAATACTGGCAAACAATTCATGTTTGTCACCTGGTTCTCCCTTGCAGGGGCTGCATTTTCTTATCAGCTGCTTGCAGTTTTCCCGCAATTTTTTCCATTGTTTTTCACCTCAGCTCTGAAGCTTGCCACAGCTGCTCTGAGTCCCCTTTACTGAAAGCCTGCGGCTGGGTTAAGCTAGAAACCATTAGTGCTTGGCTTTAACCCCTGTGAGCGTCTTGTGTATCACCACCAGAGGAGGAACTTGTGCTGATCTTCTCCAGGTCGCATGTGGGTGGATTCTCAACGAGGACGGCTCAGGAGCTGCAGTCTATTGTTGGTGAGGTCAGGCCAAGACCATTGTTTATTGCCTAAACATGCCCCCCGCCTCGATATTCACTGCATCTATCTTCTGCCATCCAGTATTTTTGTTGGATAAAAAGATCCTCAGCAGCAATATCAGAAGCTGCACATTGTGGTGCACAGTGGATTGATGACAAAAGAGGTTTTGTAGAGGCACATTTCAGGGAGAATTTGTATTTGTATATTGTAAACAAATGAATATGATAAAGGAGACAAAGATTGTTTTGTGTTCAATTATTTTTAAAGCTTTTTCAAACCCTGTGTCCTACAAATTAACTGTATGTACTTCAGGTATATGAACAAATATCAAACATCACATCTTCCAACTTAACTGTCCATCTGTCTCATAGAGCAACTGCTCAGAGAGTGAATTGATGTGAAGAACTACAACCAACACTTCATCCCCTCATTACGAATCGTGATCTGTAAATTCGACACCTATTAAATAAAATATAACCAGCAGCCCAAAATCGGTTTGAGGCAAATGTATGACCACCTAATTATATTTTTAACATAATGAGGGAACATTTTTAATGAACAAATCTAACAAGCTGTAAAATATATCTGAATGTGTGTGCAAAACATACATTTGTACGTCGTACTATGATTTCTGTTCTTACTATATCAAATCTGTTTGCAGCAACTAAATAACATTGTTTTTAAAGGTTGGTGGGCACTCAAGGTTAAGGTTGGAGGACGATTTAAGTAAAACCATCTTCCGCTAACCTTAACCAAAGTGCTTTTGTTGACTTGCAAGGCCGGTTGTCCACCTGAACCCCCTCCTGCAACTAGTTAAAACACAGTTAGCTTTTAGCTCTTTTGAAAGAAATGTGACGACTGAACATATTCCAGGCAGCATGCTAAATTATTTGTAGGTGTGCAGGGAATGTTTGGGTCACTACTTAGTCTAACAGGTTATTTGAAACTCCTTGGTCCAGGGTGGACCACAATACCAATGCATAAGGCAGAACTGTAACAGTGCATGATGGGTACATCAACCAAATGTAGTTCAGCTTAAAAAGACCCTTTAAACAAAGATTTCATTGAATGAGATGCAGAGTCACCTATTCATACTAAGGTCTCTACCGTAATTACTGGTAAAAACCTAGTCACATTACTGGCCTCAGATGATTCACATTGGAATCTCTGAATTAAGCCAATTAGGCTTCACAGAGTGCAAAAGAAGACATAAATGGCATGGACATATGGTGCTGCCTGGGTAATTAGTATCTGTAAACGTGGATCAGACATTATGAAGATGAGAAGGGAACAAAAAAAAGAAAACAGCGTTTGGTTTTGGGGTGTAACAGCTTGTGTTCCTAAAGTTAAAACCGAAACTCAGTTTTGCTTGGACCGACATTTGACTTATTCAGTTTTTAAATTGAAATCTGCTAGCAGTGAGAAACACATATTTGCCAGCTACTTCTTCTCAGCTACAATGTGAAATGTAAATGAGCGCATGCAAGCAGTGAAGACATTTGAGAGAAGGATTTTCTCTTTGAACATGCAGCCCACTCAGTGAATTGCACTGTGACACGAAAAAATTGTGAATTTTGATTGATTGAATTTCTTCCATTCCGTTTGCTGAGTTCCCATACAACTATAACACTCAGTGAAGTATAATGAATCACTCTAAACTTGGAGAGGGGCCTTGGTGAGAGAAAACATCTTTTAAAAATATCATTTTAATGGCTTACCTCTCACTCAAACATCCCTTGCACCCTTCCCCTTTAGGCTACTTGGGCAGAGCCTTTGGAGGACATGATTAAAAATTAATATTGGCTCAAGATTGACAGCAAACACCATTTGATGTGAGCCACAAAGAGGCTCTGCGTTTGTGGGCAGCTTTCTGACAGTTTCACAGGCACCGCAAACCTCAGTTTATTCTTCAGTGAGACGGGTGGGGGTGATAGGATAAGATGGACAGGCTGAGGATTTGTGTGGTGCTCACAGTGTTCCACTCTGGTTATCTCCCTTCAATATGCATGACAGCTTCTGTAGGACTACAGAGTCGGAAGGTACAGACAGCAAGAGAGAGGAGGCATACCACTAACGCTCTGTCCTCAGCCGCTATCGCTGCCACTGTGGGTAGTTTCCGAGTTTGGGTCCTGATGTAGCATCTCTGATGTTCGGCAAACCTGATCCCAGTGATTCCCTTTGAAAAAAGAAAAATAAATGAAGGCACACTCAGAAATTCAGATATATGTTTCATTCATTAACTTCCTGTACTGTGGATCTCCCACAAGCACTGGGGCAATCGTTTTAAAAGACTCAGTTTTTCCTGCTGATAATCAAGGCTCTTTAAAAGTCAGAGGAGCTAAAACCTAATGAGTGAGAGGAGGTGATTTTGATCTTTTTTTTAGCATGGTTTAAAATTGATGACTGTTTTATCCTTGCCACACATCTTTTACTCTAAAACTGAAAAGGAAGTAAAAGGATGGTGATACCACTGTGGGTGTATAATACAGGATATCTCACACAGGAGAGCCAAGTGACATTGTTGAGGATGAAGTGTTTTCTACAGAGGGCCCTCGTCCCCCCCACCACCACCACCACCACCACCCCCATTGAATTAGCCAGTCATAGGTTGCTGTCATTCTCTTAATCTGCGCAGTCAAGTGTGGAGTCACTCTCTTCAGCTCCGATGATGATTCTCCACCATGTGGACTGTGGCTCTATTCAGTCCGACACACACACACACACACACACACACACACACAGCCTCAATAGAAATAGAAAGATCTGTTCATTGTCTCTCAATGTCATTCTATGTTAATCTAAGATATTCAGACAGAATAAGTCTGAAAGATCAGATTGTATCCAATTTATTTTCTGCAGAGAAGAGCTGCTCATTCAGCAGACTGCATTAGTGCAGGCGGCGAGATCCACGATTGCAACGGCTGCTTTAAAATTGTATCAACTGAAAATTGTATGAGCAGTAGCATGAAAATGGAGCTGATTCAATCTAAATTTAATTGCGGTAACACGATGATTGCATGACATCTCCTTTGAATCGGTTAACTTGACCATGTGGGTGCTATTTCTACATTCTCCGTGGCACTGTCACTCGTAGAACCAGATACCAGACGCACAAGACAAGATACAAAGTGATGCCTGTCATAATCTGCTGCGAGTAATTTCATCAGCGCAGGAAAGGATGGGGCAATAACGGTCTCAAGCACAGAAGCATAGTGTTTACGTCTGGCTTTATTGTGATGAGTCTCTGTTTAATTTGGGTCTACTGTATTGGTGAGCTGCAGCGGAAAAGAAAAGGGCAATGTTGTGATGAGATCCAATGATTACCGGGGTTGGTCAACCGGAAAATGAAGAAAGACACATTAACACGGGGATGAGAAATGGAAAAGCGATGTCCTTTTGAGAGACATTGTTAAAATATCCATCATTGAAAAATGCTCATCCATGTCGACTGAACATCACGGAGGGAGATTTAACCGCATGCATCATTCAGCTCCTGTGAATAAAGATCTCAAGCAGTGTCAGTTAATGTTAGTTTGGTTGACGCACTACTATTACTTTTTGTGCCATCTGTGTCCATGAACTCTACCTTTAGAATCATCACGTATGAAAAGAAGCCGACTACTAACTCACAGCAGGTAAGGAATTACCAAAGGCAACCAAACTGTGAGAGCCGGGGTTTTATATTCTTCTCCAGAACACGTCAGCTTTCATTATAGCTTTCCCAGCTCAGTTGTAAGCAACTGGCCACTTCATTAGGTACACTTGTACTTTTCGACTTTAAAATGTTCTTTCTTTTCCTGACACTGTCAGCAAGGTTATAATTCACCTTCATGCTTGAGGTGTTGTACTGAATTATATTGAAAGGTCTAATACACTTCTATCACGTTTGTAAAGGAGGTGGCCAAATATAAAGCAGTTCAGTGTAACACCACTACAATCTACAACCTCAATTATCAACATGAAGTTAAATAAATCTCTCTAACAAGGTCAACATTAATACCTTTGTTAAGGCAGAACGTATGAAATAGCTGTTATATTGGATCACATGAGGTGTACCTAATGAAGTGGCCGGCATATGTATACGAGGGACTTTGCAGTCCTTTTTGGTACGGTTTGTGTTGTTGTTAGATCCACTAAAGATACCTTTTATTTTTTATTTTCCAAGGTCAGTACTCCTGGTTTATTTGCTGTATAAAATTGCCTCTGTGCAGGGCTACTTCTTCATCCTCTCATGTTGGACCGAGGGCGGAGTGGACGCTTCAGAGACTCACTTTCGACTCTTTGGGCACAAAGTGGTATTATGAGATGAGATGGGCAGGGGGGTAGCTTGTGAGTGTGGTAACTTCAGTAGATACTGAAGCATTATCATGGATCTTACCGCTTTTCTTAGCAAGACACATCCTGCATACCATTCAAGTGCTGGGATTACCCAGGCATCCACTCCACCGGGGCAAAGTAAGAGTGTTGATTTTGTCCACTGTGCCACAGCAGAAGCCCCGGAGAACATCCACAGGTCCGCGTGATACTTTGAGTCCTTCATTAAGCAACTGAATTAATCTTGATAGCTGACCTTGCACTTCTCTTAATGCAAGATATGTTATTGTGGCTTCACTGGACCTGCCCTGATCATCATTTAGAGGGTTTTGGCCGAACCAGGCCCGACAGAGATTTCAAAATCAGCACTCTTACAATGCCTCAGGGGAGAGTTGATGCCTTCAGTAGAGAGACCACGTCTCTCACATAATGTCAAAACTCTTACTTCTTTGTATTCTGTTGAAATTTCAAATGTTTTAATGTGTCAAGCTCAAATAAATACAGCACCTTTAAACAAGATCACAGAGGTGGATTTATGTCTGAGATTACAGACAGCAGTAACCCTAAACCGTTTATCTGTGTTACATTTGATGTGTTTGTCTCTATCAAATATTGTGCCAAGCTGTATCTGTAATATAAATCGCATAAATCTTGGTCCGACTTTGTACGATTGCTCTTCGAAGTTCTTGTGATCCAAGAACTTTTTGCATGAAATCTTCAGTGACTTTTAAAGTTTGTATTATACGTGCTAGCTATTGAAGTGATTCAGAATTATTATCACGCAAGCGTTTGGCAAACTATTTAACTTTCTTTGTTAGCTTTCTAATAGTTAAATATTACTCCAGCTGTTGCGTTGCTTTACTTTGTATTTGTGGCGCTCTCATTGCAAAGGGCAACATGAATATAAAACATGAAAAAAAACGCGTGATGCAGACGCTGTTAGTGGCATAGTTATTCCAAAGAAATTAAGTTGTTTTCCTGTCACGGCAGCTGTACTTGCTTCCTGATATGATTGCTAAAAGTAATGTGGGCACCACCAGCTCCTGCTCATTAAAGCTAGTTTGCAGTCGCAGTGAGGAGAGTTCGTGGAGCATGAGGCTTGCAAGGTTATTTAATAACATTAACATTAACATTAACATGACTCAGTGCAGATCAGCTGCATTCGCCAGCTGCTTCCTGCAACGTCTATGGCGTTTTGGTTGGTTACTTCAAGGTTGAGGCTCGACGCTGTTTGAAGGTAAGCGGCTAAATAAGATGGACAACTTCCGCAAAACGATTTTGAGCATAACAAAATCTGACACAATACCTGTGCTGCGAGACCGACTGCCGGGGACTGGTATGTGAAACCTTCATTTAAGTTTAAACTGGAAAGAATGTGCTTTCATTCATCCACACCACGTTCACACTTGCAAACATAACGGGGGGAGGACAATAGAGACACCCACCTATAAGACAGGAAGTGTATACCATTTCATATAATTGGCAAAGTCTGTAATGCACGGTCTGTTGTTAAAGGGCATCTTTGGAATTGCTCTGCTAACTTGTTAGTTTCTTAGTCTTTCATAGTGGAGCTGAAACAAACCTCAGGGGCATTACAAGCAGGACGTGTGCGTGTGTGTGTGTAGCTGAGGGATACGCAGTGTGTGTGAGAGGAAAACAAACTCGAAAGAAGATAGAGGGATTGATTGCAATGTTTAAAGTCTTCCACTGCTGGGCTGGGTTAACGTCATATAGACGTCTTAGATTCACGAAGACCAACTTGATAAAAACAATAACAACTTGATGCAGTTCTTTTTGTTTGACATGAGGTTTATCTTGTAACATTTCACAGTAAATAATGGTGTAGGGATAAGACCAGTCATTAGGCAACCCAGTCAAGCAGCACACCTCCGTCTCTGAGGTGCTGCATGTGTAAACTCCTGCACATTAGAGCAGGGTTTAGGAATGAAAGGGAAGTTAATGAGTTCTTGCTTGAGACAAAATAACATTTTCAAAAGGTGTGAGAAACAAAGAGAAAGGCATATTAATGGTGTTTGTCTCTGTACTTCAAAGAAGTTACTGTACAGAATTAAAACGCCCATCCTTATCTCTCGGCTGCTGTTTGTGCACTTAAACACACTACAAACGTCTACAAGTGCAGCTTACATTTTGTGTATTCAACCAGTTAATATGAGAATATG
>CAAKHC010008737.1:2500-13198 GCA_901007825.1 Macroramphosus scolopax | reverse complement strand
TGAGGGAGGAGGGGGGGGGGGGGGGGGGGGGGGGGGGGGGGGTAAAGCTGGTCTTACCACAGAGCTTCAGGACAGGGAACCTTGCCCTCCAGCATGTCACACACAGCCACCCTCAGGGTTTCATGGCGGATACACTCATTGTAGTTCTTACTGTCCCCTGGGTATCGCTCCTGAGACACAAAGACACCCGGGACAGTGTGTTAAGGCCAAGAGGACGACTGAACTAGAGATCAGCTAGTTCATCAGCACAACATGTAGCAGCAAGGATACACACTCATTAGGGGGGAGGGGACAAGAGAGAGAGGGACTGCTTCCTGTCGTGTTCGGTAAGGTTGACCTCTGCCCCCTCTAGGTGACGTATCACACACACACACCACACACACATGCTCAGTAGCTCCACCCTCTACACACTCCCTGGTCCAGCTGATCCTCGGAGGGATGGAACAGACGGTGGCTGGTGTCTCATCTGCTCTGACTGGTCTTTGGATAGTGACCAACTGTTTGGCTGAGATATCAACATGATAAGCTGCCTGTTGTAGTTCCAATCAGCTGCTCGGAGGCTGGAGGAGCATTAACATCTAATATGTGTCGTGTGCCTGTATCAGGGTAAAGTTTTGATTTTAAAGGATCAAGTTTAGCGAACACATCTGTTAGTTGTGATCTCCATCCAGAGGCTGTACTGCACCAGGTTACATGTGTTGGTCAGGAAACACGGCAGGTGGTCACGTTGGTTCGGGGAATCTGCTGCTGTTTGATGTGAAGAGTTAAATTCTAAGAAGAGCCACTAGATGGCAGAATGTTCAGGAGCTTCACTCACCAGCTGAACCAGTGTTCTTACAGTTTAAACTAATTTTCATGATTTCATGATTCACGTTTACAAGGATTTGTCCCAATTTAAGATGTGTGTCCTTCTCATAGCCCTTTGACCATCAGCAATCAGTCCCAAGTCAAATGACTCTGCAGTTTTCACAGCTATTTACCATAGAAAGTTACTCATTTATTATAGATTATAGAGGTACTCCATGGGGGGGGCGGGGGTACCTGCTCGAAGCCGGGCTCGTTGTGGTAGGGGTTCTCCGTCATCAGAGACTGGATGGAGATGAGGACAGAGGAGATACTCTGGGCTGGACTCCATGCTGGACCCGTCCAGGTCCTACACACACAAATCATAGATTAGACGGCTCCTAAAATATTCGATGAAAAGCTGATTGAATTAATTGTTCGGCACCACACGACAGATCCTCAGCTGGTCTGATGAACGTGGAGGAAGCGCTGACCCGTCACTCACCCCAGGATGCTCAGGCAGACCTTGCCGTTGCGGTAAAAGTTGGGATTGAAGCGGACAGTGTTGTGTCCAGTAGTGATGAGCTTTACCCTGGGGGGGTGGATGGGGTAGTCGGGGGGGCAGCGGAACAGGAAGAGGAAGAAACCCCCCTCATAAGGGGTGTCGAAAGGCCCAGTAATCAGGGCGTGAATCTGGGAGGGCAGAGAAGGAAATGTAAGTGAGTGATGGGAATACTGCGGTGAGGTGTTAACGGGAGGATGGACGGGAGAAACATACACATCACAACCTCCTGGGAGGAAGGAAACGGACAGATAAGAAGAAGATAAAGATTCTACATTTCACTCCTCCCCTGTTTGTGTGATGACCGATGATCATCAATCAGCTTTGGTTGATGAAAATATTAAATGAAGGTTGAGAGTAAGGCTGTAGGAGAGGAAGACCATGGATATGTAGAACAATGTAACCTCCCCTCTTATTCTGAAGTTTCCCCGAGTGTTCATTAATGTGTTTTTGTTAATGTGCTCAGACTGGATGGACACGCGTTTGTTTTCCCACTCGAACCTTGAATCTTGTGCAGACATTGAGATAACTGTACCTGCAAACACTTCTGTTACACGGCTGATACAACACACATAGAATTCAGACCCTGGATGTAGAAGAAGAAGTGTTACAGGAAGTGTGCCGTGCTTTGAAGCCAGATTTACATGGTGGCACAGCTGTAATTCAGCTTTATAACTCAGACTGGAATCGCTTTCACAAGGAAGACAAACGATTCAGAGTTCGAAGAATGATTCATGACATTACCTGAAATGTGCTTTATCAACAGTGACGTAAGCAGCAGACCAAAGCTCTTAAGTGGAACTAAAGTCTATATTTACACTGGACTGTTTGTCCATACAGTCATTCTGTCTGGCCGGGAGGAAACACACTGTTGGTGACAGAAACAACACACTGCAAGGAGGCCGAGCCAGAAGGATGTGGGTGCATGATAGGATCCGTCTGAGACAACCGTAAGGTGAATATCTGAGAGCTACTTTTAGACGGAGCCCGGTTCCAGTCTTTAAGTACTGGCAGCACCATCAGAGCAGAGACATTCAATACGTGATGGCTGCTTGAGAAGGACTCAGTGACGACACCAGCACCTTCTGAAGAGTTCAGAGGTTTTCAACCAGGAGCCCTGAATGGATACAGAATACACCCGAAGCATTTAGAACAACTCTAATGTACGGACACGAGCCCTTCGTGCTGCTTTAACTGTCCAAGTTTGTCTCGCTACGGCTGCTGTCTCCGTCTGAAGTTGTTCTGTTCAAAAATGCGTACCATCACACACATTTCTCTGCTTTTCCGCCCCATTTGTCAGACAATGACCTTCATCAAGACCAGTTAGCTTGGCTGTCATTTATGTTTCATATTGCAGTTCAGTGGACAAAGGACACACGTCTGTGGTTTTGGCACACAATGCGCTGTAGTCAACGCCGCTTTTACATCATCCTACATATTTCACATACACCCTTCGATTCACTTTGCTTTCGTACAGTAGATCCAACGGTTATAAACGCGTCCGCTGGTGGTTTACCTTGGTCATGTCTTGAGGATCTGGGACAACAAACATCCCCGGTGGCGGCTCCTTGTAGATGGACATGATATCCCTGCGATAAACAACAGAAATCAGCAAGTCGCTTTTCAAAGGTTTCCTCTAGAGAAGGGAGGAATGTGACAGTCTTATTGACAACATTTAAAGAAACAAACATTTTATGAAGCTAAATGTTCTAACGAGTGATTCAGCGGGTCAGTTAAAAGTCAAAGCACAACTCTAATCAGATGGGTGAACATGGTTTAATGTGTCTGTTTATGTCCGGAACTAGAAGAGAATCTCACATCTGAAGTTCAAATGGTGTGTGTGTGTGTGTGTGTGTGTGTGTATTACAGTAAATACTAAGTTTCCCATAAGAGGTGCAGGTCACGGCACAAACTTCCTTATGAGTTTTCACTTTCGATTTTAACTGGTGTTAAATTGATGGCCTCGGGTCCTCAGAATACAACTGAGACAACACAAATGAGATGTTTTAAACCGTGTTATGAACCTCACCTCTTTATCCTCAGGATGCATTGCTGGGAAGCCTTCTCGTTGTCCCAGTCCGTGCTGAGGGTCGGGTCCCAGGAAGTGGCGTGGATTTGGGTCAGGAGGCCCGCTCCTGCCACCCCTCCGACCCCGAGCCCAACACCTTGGAGGGGCACGACCGGTGGCGACGAGCCGGGGGTGAAAGTGTTCCCAAAGCCGGCTTGAGCGGCGGTGACGGTGGACATGGAGGCCACAAAAGCAGTTAGGCCGTTCTGCGCGACCGCCGCGGGAGGTGGGAAGGCCGGATTGGAGCTGGAGTGAGAACCGCTAGCTACCGAGTGTCCAACCGGCAGAGAGTTGGCCAAAGTCGGCAGAAGCGAGGCTCCGCTGCCCTGTCCGGTAACGCCTAAGCCAAGGGCACCGACGGTTGACTCCTCTCCGATACTGTCCGCCATGGCTCACAAGCTAGCACGCTAAGTTGGGCTAAACCGTTGGTGTTGACTAATTTATAATGTTGTTAGCAGCATTGACAGCCGAGCGCGAAGTTACAGTTTAGTCTGCTTGGCTCGATCAGACAGCGGAGGAGCTGCGCAGAGGCCGGCGCGCAGGCGAGGCCACAAAACAAGGCATTTCTTCCCACGACATAGTGGCTATTAGTCGTTAGCTTAACTGTGTCTTTCCCCGGGCCTCTAAAAAAGTATGGAGTGGCCAGAAAAATGACCTCGTCAACGTAGCTATGGCTTATAAGGCAACACACCGCGCGTTTTTTATTATCACTTTAAAGGTATATGATGTCAGAATATTTAGTTCATACCGACCATGTCCCCGCCAGTTGGGCAATCCAACCACATATCGCAACTTCAGGATCTAATTTCCTACAGTCAAGCTAACGCTAACATGATATAAACATTGCTTCCGGTCAAACGTTTCAAAATAAAATGTTTCAAAATAAAATGTGAGGTAAACAATCATTAAGTAACAGTGTGTCAGGCAACAGACAAGACACATCATGTGAATAGGGAACTATTTTTATCCATAGTTATCACCATGAAACCAACCCAGTTGATAACTTTAATTCACACGTTTTTTTGTATTCAGAATATATTTGTATGTATATATTAATATATTACACAATCATGTTCCATCATCATGATCAGGAGTTCTCAAAGGGACAACCAGGGGTTCTTGGGGGTCATCAGTAGTTTACTTTATGTTTAATGTACATGAAAACAACAATATGTAACAAAAGTCAGACACTACCACCGAAAATGATAAAATGAAAATATGTCTACCACAATACCAGCAGCAGTCAGCGAGACACAATAAATTAGATCATAGACTGAGGCTCCAGGAAGGATGTGTCAACAAGAGCTGTTTGGGAGTTCACAGATATTCCCAGGTACAGGAACATACAGAAGCCAGTTTCTCTCAGGTGGTTGCAAACTGTCTCTGCAGAGATCTTTCGCTTGTTCTAACGCACTTCATCAGCTGCAGTAGTAGCTGGTCTCAGGCAGTCGCTCAGGTGCAGCAGATGAACGTGTTGGAACACGTCCTGGGCGGGCAGTCGGTCGACCGGCTGTCTCATCAGAACAACCTGTACAGTGATCATAACTTTTATTTCTTGATATTCTGCACCTGAATAGAGACAGATTATCTTGGCAAAGAAGAAACATTCACTAACAGTGATAGAAGATAATTCATGGGTGAAATTTGAGAAAACTAATATATATTCATTACTTAAACACTCCAAAAGGGGCAAATATCAAGTGCAGTAATTATATTTGTGTATATTAGAAACATGTCCTTAAAGAATTGTTCTGTTTTCTGAACATATTTTGGTCAACTTCCTTCAAACATTCAAATTTCTTGCCAACTTCAGCAATTTCTTGTTTTTGAAAGAAAACAAGTTGACAGGGAACAAAACTTAAAGCATAAACTTAAGGGAAATTGAACATTTGCAAAAAAATGCTTTCAAAATTAAAATATATATTTTTGGAGGTAGTACCTGTGATCAGATGTCTTGGTAAGATTGTTTATTATTCTTCACATTCTGAATACTTAATGAATCCGCCAGGGACTGCAGCCCCATCACCAACAGGTGAACATTCAGTACGAGGTGCGAGGTACTTCTAAACTTCAGACCTCAATGAAACATCACCTCCGATAGTCGCCTGAGGCTTCGGCAGCAAATTGAGCGTCCGGATCAAAAATGTTTGCAACACACAGGATCAGATATTTAACGATTTTAACAGCATATACTGTATACAGCGGCTCACACCTCGGCCTGACAATAGTTAGTTTCCAGTCACTCCGAACTACCAAACGACAGCACATCAAAGACACTTTGAACAGAAGAGTCTCTCAGAAATGTAAATAAAATGCAAACTTCAGGTTTTAGTTGACCCAACCATTTATTCTGGACAGATTCTTTTAACCGAAGTGAGGTCTTACATAAAACTTCAGAAAACAAGTGTAGGAACATAAAAATGTAGGTTCAGAGGTTTCCAACCTCAGATGTAAATATTTTTCCTTTATTTTTCTTCCATTGAGTGGAATGGCCTGTCAGCTCTTGAGTTCCCGTTCTGGAAACCCCCCCCCCCTGAGTGAAAGGAAGGAGAGGAGACAGGGGAAGGAAGGGGGCTTGTGGAGGGGAAGGAGACGTGGGTGCGCTTCCAGATTTACATGGCGAACAGGATGAGGAACGCCACCATCAGACAGAAGAGACCCATAGCCTCAGACAGAGCGAAGCCCAGGATGGCGTAGGAGAAGAGCTGCTGCTTCAGAGAGGGGTTCCTGTGGGGGGGGGCACAGAGGGGAACTCATTTAAAGTTCATGATCACCAAAGAACAGAACCTTAACACAACTCTGGACACGGAGCTTCTGTTCATTCATACACATTTAATGTGTTCAAAACAACTTCAACAACGACAACAACTTATGGCTAATTAAAGTCATTTGCATGTCGCACTTCTCTTTGCCACTGACAGGCTGCCCATCGACAGGCCGTCATATTTCTGTAGTTTCTTCCTCGTGTGATCAGTTTGGTGCCCAACATCACTGCCTGACGTGTACTAGGAACAAATGTTACTACGTGACCGACACGTTCAGAGGTTGACTTTCTAGCATCACATTTCCTCCGACTTCTGGGTCGTAATAATTTCAGTAAAGCAACTCCAAACGATACGTTCAGCTTCAGTTGCCGTTGTTTGAAGTACGTGAAGAGAAGTCAGAGGCGTCGACAGAACACATCAGTCACACCAGCACAAAGGAGTGAACGCTCAACAGAACCAGGCTACACTGCAGGTAGATACTGACGTTCTGATGAAGACACAAGACCGAGTTCAACCTAAAAAGCTCCTGAACAGTAAAATAGTTGGTACAAATCGGTGTCTTCACTCAAGCCTTGTGTTGCGCAGCGACTCCTGTTTTGGGGCTATGAGAGAATATTCCATGGCAAGTTCTGGCTTGTAGAATCTAATTACATCGTTCAGGTAGATTTTAATTTTAGAAATTGTAGTTATGAAAACGGTCAAACGGGAAATTATTTTAAATCCATCGGTAAGTAAATGACAATCGTACGACTTGTTCGTGGGCTTCGTCCCCTCAGTAATAAAACATTTACTCCAGGCAGCCTGCGGCCGTCGAATTTGTGTCTGTTGAGTGTTTGACGTGAAAACATTTGAGAAACTGGAGGATCTTTCGATATCACACCAGAGCCGACAATAGTGGAAAACATTGGTTCTGACAAATAAGTCAAATTTCGTCATTTGAAAAAACAGAAAAACATTAAAAAATATTCTATTTTACATACGAGTGACCTGCAACCCTGCAGGGCCAACCAAGTGACTGACGGGTGAAAACGTTACCTAGCATAGCCGATGATGAGGCT
Source organism: Macroramphosus scolopax (assembly GCA_901007825.1). Lineage (NCBI taxonomy): Eukaryota > Metazoa > Chordata > Actinopteri > Syngnathiformes > Centriscidae > Macroramphosus > Macroramphosus scolopax. The sequence goes on along the minus strand of CAAKHC010008737.1, from coordinate 5,962 downwards.
TCCGAACACTGTTCCGATTCCAGCTCCCGAGCCGGCCACACCAACTGTGGCTGCACCAGCACCGATGAACTTAGCGGCGGTGTCGATGTCCCGAGAGACTGCGCTGGTCTGGAAGGAGCGGCTCAGGACTGCAGACTGGCTGACTGGGAGGAGGGCCTGGGGGGAGACGAGGGAGAAGATAATCTACAGCTGCAATCGCAGCATTTATGCACTTCATTTAAATTGATCTACAGTACTTCAAGTCAGGTTAAACACTACGTATCCCTGTTCTGGTGGATTGGGTGCAAGTAAGCAAAGCTCTCACCTGCTGCTCCACTGTGGCTTCATGTCTGTTAAAGAGGGAGCCTGAGACTGGCCGGGCGAGTATTCTGGACCCCCCACGCAGCTAAAAACACACAGAAAATGCACATCATTATACAAAGATCACCATCTGATAAAAGTCTCTGCAGGTACCTTCATGCCTAACATCTGCTTAATGCAACAGAAACCCACCACAGCAGTCATGGTGATAATACAAAAATGTTACTGAAATAAATGTGTCTTAAAATGGAACGCTAAAATCTGAGCAAGCATTTTATTGTTTAGTCGGATTACTCACTTATCTACAGATCAGTTTGGGGTGGGGAGATTCCCACTGCTTTATGACAACATTATAGTGCTTCAACAATTAGCTGATGAATCAATTACAACTTAACATTTAACATAACTTTCACAACTATTTGCACTCTGGTGATGTTCTGCACTGCTGGTGTCGGCTGCAACTATGGAAGTTTGTCCTCCAGAACACCTGAATGACTGAGATGCCCAACATGCTGCAGGGTCAGCTGACATGGAGCAGGCATGGCTGCCCTCCACCGACTACTGCAGCAGTTACAACCGACACGTCCTTGAAGACATAAGGATGCCGAAGAACGTCCGCAATTATGAACCTCAAAATGCAGACTTTTGAGCTTGTGTACTGGAATAAAATTATATTCGTATACGACAGGTTGCACTTTTCTTCAATAAAATACATTTATGAAGACTATTACGTTAGCTTCACAATCAACTTTTGATAGTTATAATGCCAGCAGATGAACCAGCAGGCAAAGCTGGAAACCTTGAAAATCCCACAACAATAACGGTTGTCTCAAGATCGTTATGCCAAAGTAGTAGCAGTTGACGTACCACAGCAGGTGAAGTGACAAACTTAGCACAGGCATACATGGCTGGAACCTGGGAGAGAGGGAGACAGAACATTTTCTTAAAACAATGTTTCATGGACATTCACGTCATTGACGTTGATGCAGGTTCAGTGGCCTTGTGAAAACTAAATTACAGTTTTGCATAGTCAGAACTTCAAAGTACGGGACAGTGCAAGTGACCTCACAAACACCCAGTCGATTGACATGCAGAGGTGATTTAAAAACAGAGGAAAGACGGACATTTGTGAGGCATGGAACTTCACAGCGAGTCAAGGACATTTGCCTTTCCAAGTCTCAGCAAACAGGTATTCCAAAGATGGGGTCTGCAGCTTTGACAGCTAGATTGTAGATAGACGCAACCAGTGGTTCAACTGTGCATCCAAGCACACCCACACTCATGTACATCTTCAGTGCAAGTACACAATCACTGCATAAATAAATCGAGAATGTTGCTGCTACAGACAGGGAACTCCAGGGTACGCAAAGGTTATGTGGAGCAACATGTCTGAGGTGTGCAGCTCTGGTCTGTTGCTCCTGGACAGGTAATCCAATTATGTAGACTACTGCGAGGATAAACTCATGATTAGATGTTCACACTTGCTGCAGAATGCAGGACTTCAACCCTCCCTCTTATAGGCGCCATGGCTGCAACCTGGAGGACACCGTTTGACACGTCGGAATGCCCGTCAAACATGTCAGTGATCAGTGGCTACAACACTCGTCTGGTAATAATCACAAGGCCAGAAGAAATGTCGAATTGCATGATTGTGTCACCTGTCAGAACGCGGGTTTACTAGACTGTCCTACAACGAGAGGGAAACCGGAGCTAAGCTATGTGGCTAAGCTAACCAGCTCGTAGACTTGAAGGTCAAAAATGAACTATAGACTGTCGCTTGGGGCCTGGAACCGAGGCACAGTGAAGCCCCTGCTAAAATAGAACAAGCACCGTGTAGTGCAACGACAAGGGACGGGGTGGCTGTGCAGTTTTGCCACAGTGGTGTCCTTGCAGCGGTGGCCTGCATCTGCGCACGGTAACTTAGGCCTCCCGTGTCAGACATTTTACATTTGATGTCAGTCAATGCAGCTTAGACGCGCCGTGACCAGTGTGTGACCCGGTGTTCGCACCGACAGAAAGACAACCAGAGCAACTGGACGTAACAAATAGAACGTTATTGCTAAATCAACTGGCACATATACACCAAGAACAGATGTACTAACGGGCTCAGTAACCTCTCCTAAAAACCAAGTCACTGAATGGCCGACCTAGCTTGTTAGCTACCAAAGGTTAGCAATGACAGTTAGCTTCACAAAGGTTTCTTGACAGCTCACAGAGAAATATTAAAATGTCAGACGCATGTGCATTGAAAATCTAAACCAATGTGGGTATTCATCAAATATGGAGTTGTAAAAAGCGAAAATTACCTGGTTTGTTTCAGCTTTCGGAGGGTCCGGGATTAGCTTTACTCGCACACAGCGGTAGTCAATGAATGTAGGAAGGAGCAGACTGTCACCTTGCAATTTATAAGCTCAGCGTCTACGTCCTAAACGCCCATTGGTCAGAGCACATCCCCCTTCATCAATGATTGGTGCATCGTCATCTCACTTCCGCCATTCTAGCCAACCGGAAACAGCTTTGTTGAACTACACTGTTTGTTACTGGCTAGACGGTTTTTGAGGGCGGGATCTAAGGAACCTTCATTAACTTCATTGGACAGTGTTGCTGGGAGTGACGAGTTCGGGAAGAGCGACCTTTCAAACCACATCCAGTGTCCTCTGTACCCATTGGTTTCCTGTAGGACGTCCTTCCTGCAGGAGAATACACATACAACTATACTTACATTTAGAAGCTCCCCATCAAACTGTCAAAAATGCAGTTAATTTGGGAGGTATACACATGAACCTCCTAACGTCAGGGCATATTAGACGTAATTAATGAAGTAATTCATTTGGCATGAAGCAAGCCGACTAGTACACAATTATGAAATAAATGGACAATACTTTATGTTCTCTAAAAAAAAACATTATGTATTACCAGCCAGTTCTACCACAAAAAAGCTATATTAAATTAAATGGATTTTGCTTCATGACCAAAGATTTAAAACTGTCATTTATTTGTACAAGCCCTATCCCGTTACAATAAAAGTATTGTTTTTTCGAAGTTTATAAGGACTTGGTTACTAGACTAAAAACAGTCTCAACAGTCCCAATATTTCCCAAAAGCAAGAGTCACACTTTACGATTGCTCATTCATTTATTTCAATATGATTTAAAATGATGC
>CAAKHC010008734.1:0-28883 GCA_901007825.1 Macroramphosus scolopax | reverse complement strand
ACTAATAATGACCGTAGAGCATCCAGGTGATTATTTCATGAAGGATGGAAGGATGGAAGGATGGATGGATGGATGGATGGATGGATGCTTGGATGCTTGGATGCTTGGATGCTTGGATGATGATGATGCTTGGATGCTTGGATGCTTGGATGATGATGATGATGATGATGATGCTTGGATGCTTGGATGATGATGATGATGATGATGATGCTTGGATGCTTGGATGCTTGGATGCTTGGATGATGATGCTTGGATGCTTGGATGATGATGCTTGGATGCTTGGATGCTTGGATGCTTGGATGATGATGCTTGGATGCTTGGATGCTTGGATGATGATGATGATGATGGATGCTTGGATGCTTGGATGATGATGCTTGGATGCTTGGATGCTTGTATGCTTGTATGCTTGTATGCTTGGATGCTTGGATGCTTGGATGCTTGGATGCTTGGATGCTTGGATGCTTGGATGTTGATGCTTGGATGTTTGGATGTTTGGGTGATGATGCTTGGATGCTTGGATGATGATGCTTGGATGCTTGGATGATGATGCTTGGATGCTTGGATGATTGGATGCTTGATGATGATGATGATGATGATGCTTGGATGCTTGGATGCTTGGATGATGATGATGATGATGATGATGATGATGCTTGGATGCTTGGATGCTTGGATGCTTGGATGCTTGGATGATGATGATGCTTGGATGCTTGGATGCTTGGATGATTGATGATGATGATGATGCTTGGATGCTTGGATGATGATGATGATGATGATGATGATGATGATGATGATGATGCTTGGATGCTTGGATGCTTGGATGATGATGCTTGGATGTTTGGATGTTTGGATGATTGGATGCTTGGATGATGATGCTTGGATGATGATGATTGGATGCTTGCATGCTTGGATGATGATGCTTGGATGATGATGCTTGGATGCTTGGATGCTTGGATGATGATGCTTGGATGCTTGGATGATGATGCTTGGATGCTTGGATGCTTGGATGCTTGGATGCTTGGATGCTTGGATGCTTGGATGCTTGGATGATGATGCTTGGATGATGATGCTTGGATGCTTGGATGCTTGGATGCTTGGATGATGATGCTTGGATGCTTGGATGCTTGGATGCTTGGAGTGATGATGATTGGATGCTTGGATGCTTGGATGATGATGATGATGATGATGATGATGATGATGATGATGATGATGATGATGATGATGATGATGATGATGATGATGATGATGCTTGGATGCTTGGATGATGATGCTTGGATGATGATGATGATGATGATGATGATGATGATGATGATGCTTGGATGATGACTAAAATTGGCCACTTGGATGATCCATCCTTTGGTAATTCACCTAGTGCCGTCTAAAGTTCAGTTTTAATTATCAGATACTCTCCCAAGACTCTCCCATCAGCCTCGGTGTTGAATAGAGAATATAAACATGCATGTTCTACTTATGCAAGTCTTTAGCTAACTGCTCATACCATGACAACAGGTTCACAGAGCATCAATGTGGCTGTAGCATCATTGTCTTTAATATGACTGTAGACACACAATCTATAATGTGGCTGTACGCTCGTTGTCTATTATGTTGCTTTACACTCATTGTCTATAATGTGGCTATAGACTGATTGTCGAGAATGTGGAAGAAGAAACATTGTAATTCTCCTCATAACATAAAAAAACATTTACTTTGCATTTTTGCAGAATGACTTGCTTTATAGGCAAGGTAAGGCTTTGTCTGTATTTCTGCTGGCCTTTGTCCTACATTATGTGTATTTAATGAAGTGCCAAACGTAATGAGATAAATCTATCTATTAGGACTCCTTAACGAGACTAAATCCACATGGTTGCTAATGAGTCGGTGCTCCATCAGTCGTCCTCTGAGGGCGCGTGGACCTGACTGCGAGTCGGGAACACCCTGAGCCAGACAGAAATCAGACCCTTTAAGTCAGTAAATCCACAGCTCCAGCTTTTGAAGAGCTCCATCATTTAGCTGCCGTCCCTCAGGAAGTGAATCTGTAACAACAGATAGACACTAGCTTCAGTAATCATCTATAATCAATGATCTGCCATTACTGAGACAAAGGCATTAGCCTGGTGGGACAATGCTGTTTTTACTGGACTATAACACGTGCTTTCTTCTCAGTACGTACATGCTATGCAGCAATATTTGGCTTATACAACAATGTAGGAGTTAAGAGACAAGAAAAAGAGAGAAAACGCCACACACAGTTACATTTTGGGTGCATTTAATTTCAAAAGGGACAATTGTGCTTGATTAGCCGCACAGTAGCAAGCAAAGGTCTCGTCTAGCAGTATGCGGTAAAGGACTGTATTAAACTTTGGCAACCCCTGCTGGGTTATGCACCACACAGTTCAAGTGCTTACTGGCCTCCAGGATTGGAACCTAAAAGTTTTATTCAAGTTTTAAAAGAACACCACCAAAGATAGGTGATAAGTGTCAGCGGAACAAGAATATTATGTCACCCATTATTGGAGAGTTGCGAGGCCGTTCTCATTCCACATTATTAAATTGTGATGCTTTTTCAAGGCCTTCAACATCTGATGCTGATGCACAAGGCCCGTTTTTGCATCTGTATGAGACGCAGCTGGCAGTCCATTAACTCTAATGTCATGCCCACATCAATATGAGACACTCAGAGCGACTGCTTCTGGCTACCGTTTGAGTGGCACATGAGTGGCCCTGACGGGAGAGTGTGTTTTAACCACAATCATTATCTTTCTCAAACCATTAGCATTTGTTTTTTCTGCCTAAACCTACTTCTTGGTCAAAATAAGAAACTCATTGTTGCAAATAGGAATCGATGACCCGTCTCCTGCTGCAGTGGAGTTGAAGGGTAGTTTGTTGCTAAATTGTTATGGCCCTGTAAATCTTAGTTTTTGTGTCCAACCTCATTGTTCAGTCATCACACGTTTCATTATATGTAAACTGAGGTAATATATCTGACAATATTGAGTTTGATCATGATGTGCACTTGTACTGCGTTAACTAAACTTTATTATAACGATGTGAATGACTTACTGACAGCGGAAAGTAATGGAGGAGAGACTTTGCTCTCAATCTATCTTTCCAGTGACAGATCGAAATTGTACTCCGGAAAGGCTTTAATCTTAAGGCTTTCTGACAGGCTTTAATCTAAGGAGACCACACACACACATACACACACGCGTATCCTTTCACAGGACCCAAAATGCACAGATCTGTATTTTGGTTTTGAGAAAAGTCAGTCCACCTGCGATCCAGTCTGCCAGAGGCCACTGGGTTTAAATAATAAAGTGTCTCTCAAAAGAACGACTAAATATGAAACAATGCTAAGCTCATTTATTCATTTTCTACAACGTACAAATTGGGGTGAGTCATGGTGTAAAGCAGCTCTGGCACCATTGTGTCTAAACGAAGGGTCCTGCTGCTCCTCTTCTTTTTACCATCAAGGTTGTGGGTTTGCTGGCGTACATTTGTCTTTCTGTCTGTTTTTGTTGATTTTGTATTCGTCTGTTAGAAGAATTACGAGGTCTACTTCACATCAAGGTTGGTAAAGGGGAGTAGCATGGGCGAAGGAGGAGAGCATCACATTTCGAGACACATCTATTCGACATAACAAAACATGGCAAGTACATTAATGTTGGCGGATGTCGGCGCTCGAAGTGCCCGTCTGTTTACAGGATTACACAAAGCCCTCTTTTTAAGAGCAGAAGCTTGGAAGTGATTGCTGGTTAAAGTGGAGTGTTAATGGGCCACGTTTCACTCCCTATCATACTCCTTTTGCAGTTTCTCAGGAAATATCAAATACACATTCATGAAAAATGTCTGCCGGACAAATGTAATTGTTAAAGCTGTGGATTAGCAAATAATAGCATGGTGGGCTACTGGCCTTTGTGGGGGTTTGCTCACCTGGCCCAAATTTATATTAATTCTATTTAAAGCCCAGTTTTATTTTATTTTATCAGGATGTAACTGAAAATATCTAAAATAGTAGAGCCTTGATAGACAAAGGCAGTTCTTGCTTGGAAACTATTAAACGCTGGTAACCTGCCAAACAATGTGGTCGTAGCTTGTTATGAGAACACAGCTGTCATTACCGCTGGAATCTTTCTTCATATTTAAGCGCTTAAGGCACCTACATTCCTTTTCATGCCAAAGTACCACTGGGATTCAGTATAACCAGCTGGAATGACACAAAAGGACTGGAAATGTCTTCGCTACAAAAGCTTTGAGTTATTACTGCCTAAAATGAGCCAAAAATATTCCTCTGGTCAACACTGCAAAATAGAAGATGCATTCTTTCCTAGTGAAAAGCTGTTCAATAACTTCCACAGCTGTAATTTCTGCTGCGGCTAAAATTGTCGAACAGCCATCGAGACAGAAGTGTCGAAATTGCTTAGCTACAAATAAGAGACTGCTACATCCTTGCAAATAAACAGTGACAAGTGATTTTCTACCCAGACATCCTGGCACCTCTTTGTTCCAAAAGTTAAGGAATATGAATCGCAGGGCAACAATTTGCTGAGCTAGAGTTTTTATTATTGGCAACCCTAATTAACAGTTAGACTGAATCTCCCCGGTCGGACCACCATATCTCTCCTCTGGTAATTAAAACCCAGCAGCACAAAGACCACTTGCATGTTGTCTGTGTTTGAAACTATCTAGCAGGAGAAGAAGCAGCATTTCCGCTGTCCAGCACTTGTTTTCTACATGTTTGAGTAAAAGCACCAGCAGTGAGTAAACTGGGCTCTTCGCAGGCCATGTGTTTCTCTGCTAGATTGTAAACCCAGACCAATTAGTGTCACCCCAACAGATAAGACCAAGGACCACTTCTCTGTCTTAAGAGGACTCTTATTTCTACTGTTCCTAATGCATTAATTACAAAGCCATTCTTTAATTAGACAGCACACTGGCCCTGATTAAAACAAGGCTCATTGGGTATTCTGACATGGCACACAGATGCAAATACGGTGCATGCATGCACACACCTAAGTAAAAAAGAAAAATGCTCCTTTGTTTCATGAGAAAGAGCCAGTGACGTGGGTTTTGATTGGCAGGACTGTTGGCACGCTGAGAGGCAGGAGGATATGAAATCTCCGTCGTGCAGCTTCCTGGTTTTATGACCTCCAAACAGCCCAGACAAGCGGAGCCGCAGGCGACAGCAAGCAAATCAAAAACAGCAAAAGAACAAACAAGGCTACCTCTTTCAGACTGTCGGAATAACAGGATTAGAGTTCATCTCCCACCATATGTTTTTATTAAAATACAAATATTTCAATGAAATACAAAACTTTAGTTTTTTCTCGAGGTAAAAAAGGAACAACAGAATTAGATAGAGTTGAACTTGGGGGTTTGTACAGGTTTGTCCATGTGCGGCTGGCTTGACTGCAGTTTGCTCTTCCAATATCTCAAATCATATCAGATACGGGCTCCAGAGCCAGGACTGAAACCACTGTGGGGAACGATGCATGATTTGAATGTAACATTGTGCAGGAAAATACAGTCACTCACATCTCCTTATGCCAACTTTGACACTGTCGAAGAGGTATCACTTAACCTACATGTATCATATGGAGATCGTGCATTACATTCAGAGGTGTTCCTAATATTTTGGCCACTCGTCTGCCGTACATGAGAGGAGCAGAATATTGGAAAGTCCTTTCGATATAATGCACTGCAGTCCAACCCCATACTCAATAAAAAAAAATGATTCCCTTTCCTCAGCTTAAGATACCTCATACATACCTTCATACTTTTGTGCAAATGCTGCAACATGTATTTGTCCTCTTCAGAGTACACTTCATCCTTTATTCAATCACAGAAGCACTAGTATTTATATACGGTTAAGCCTGTAAGCCGGGCTCAAGCACGGACGTGCAATGTTAACAAAGTTTCTTCTTTCTACTGAAAAATGGCCCGAAGACGTACTTTTCATGAGACGTTTACTTGCCCGCCCGTCAGTTCGCTCTCTCGCCGCTTTTCCTCTGTGTAACTACAGAACATCAGGATTCACAGAAAGTTGCCGCCAGACACCGACATGAGATTGGCCTCATGCATTTATGGATGCGGTCCAGCCTCTGTAACACTGTAACATCTCAGTTCCATATCTCGGACGAGACCAGACCTATAATGTGTTTTTAAAAGAGTTTAGTAAATACCTTCATTCAGCTAAGTCTCTTCCTCATTCACTATTAGACCAGAACAAATGCAGCCTTGCTCTCCGTGATGTGTCCGTCCGTCCGTCTGCTTAGTAAGCGAGAAATAAGATTGATCACAAACTCGATGAAGTGTATCAGTGAGATTTTAGAGAAGTCTACATATTCACTTCCTGCAATGAACAGAAATGACTTTTTACATTTGGAGAGAATAGGTGGTCCCAGTGGGCAGAACCACAGGCTTAATTTCACGCAAAGTGATTATCAAAATTGCAGTATGCCCCTTGATATGCATAAACACAATTGCCGGCACTTCACTTCAAATTCAGGGAATAAACGTACGAATAATTCTGAAAGGAACAAACGGAAAAGCAACGAAATACCATCATTATGCAGGTATCTCTGTTCATAACGTCTACTGAGCCCGATGATGTGAAATAAAAAAAACATGTTTACCTTCGCTTCCCCTCATAAGCGCGGTAGCTTAAATTGATTGTGTTGCTGTCCTTTTTTTATCAAAAACCTTCCTCTGACAGCCGTGTGAATACTAATGCGAGTGCACATGCAGGCTGGAGCTGCAGCAGAGTAGCTCCCAAAAAGTCCTCCACCCTTCTGTCTGTGGAGCACAACTGCCTGCGGTTACATCAAACACACCTACACACACCTTTTCACTGAGTACATCAGTCTTTCATTCCTGAGACGTCTGCAGCCATCAACATCCATCCGTCAGGGCTTTCTCCTTCACTCTCTCTCCCTCTCTCACTCTCTCTCGCTCCCTCTGTGCTGCTGCATGACAGACACAACAAAGTCAGTTCATCTTCTGTTGATGATTTGATATCACTGTTACCCGTCTACAAGCTGATATCTGTCAACATTTTATCCAAGACAACCGAACACATAAAGAAAGAAAAGCAGAGAAGAAGGAAAAGAAAGAGAGTTTTTCTCCCCGAGAGTGATGCTAGAGATTCCCGGCCTCAGAAACAACACGTAGCAGCGTACATCCCCTCCTGATGCGTCTCGCATCAAAACGAAACCCCCTCGCCAATCCAAGCAACACATGGAAAGTTGTTGTTTTTATTTACCCCCACGAGCTGTACACTGGCATGTTTCTTTTTAATAGCAGTGTGTGAATGTGTTTTCATCCGGCTACAGTCTGTGTCCTGTCTCTCCATCTGTGTCCAGGCAGCCTTAACTTGAACTGCCAACGCAGCACGACTGTGCCAGGAGGTGGGCAGACATATTCTCCAACGGAATCACAAGCAATCGCGAAGGGAGCGAGATGAGGTTGTGGTGGTATTCGGCCAGAACGAACAAATACATATAAGAGTCTTTCTTACCTTTTAGGTCAAAGCCACAACTTTCACATTCATACAACAAGGAGCAACATTGTTGTTACCATGTTTACTACCTTTGGATGTGATGATCCGTATGCTATAATGAAAGACATTCCAGTTAGTTTTGACGAGTAACATGGTGCCTAACATCACACTGCAATCATCTCAGGCTCCTTCTCTCCATGCATTCCCGAAATACTTTAACACTCTGTGTAGTGGAGGAACCAGCGGGTTCTTTCTCGCCGCTTGTTAAAATGATTTATATCTTTGACATTGCACCGGGTTGACTATAGTTTGTGTGCTCTGTGAAACTATTTCTTTCGGAGTAAATTAGCTGTGTAAATAGAAGATTGGTTCTTCTCATGAACACGTAAACATGTTTACTGCAGAGAATGTGCTGTTGAGCCGATCATCTCGTCAGCGTGTGGCTGAGAGAGGGTGTGATGGTGAAACAAATGCGTGCACATTACTGCACGTTCCTCCATCTGAAGCACATAATGGTTCACTAAGAAACACGGAATATTTTGATATATAATTCCGTGAATTCAATTTATGTTTTACATAATTTTCCCCGCAGACCTCTGTGCCTGCTTGCCCGTGCAGCTCAACGGATTCCACTTCTGCGACAATGAAAAAAATAAAAGGCGGTGGAGAGAATTTGAATTAATGCATGAAGATTTCTTGGCACTGGTGTTGGTGTATACCAGATGAAGCACGCTCTATCCAGCTGCAATCCTCATAAATAAACAGCAGCCGTCAATGTAAACCCAATTCATTCACTAAACGCATTCTGATGCTAGCACGGGGCCAAAGATGATAATATGTTTATCTATACAAGAACATATCTTGAGGGAATGCAGGCCGGAATCAAACTGTCAACGGAAATTTACTTCAAACCTTCGTTTTACAGTATTTCTGTAATAACAGCATTAAATAATACACAGCATGAGGCCCACTCACCTCTTATTTTACTCTCATAGGACGGATTTGATTGAGATGTTTGGCCTTTATTTTTCAGTTAATAATGCAAACACTTGGCTTCAGTTTGAATAAAAATACAGCATTTACCATTTTCTTATTTTCTATTACAGGTATGTCAACTACAGTATTAAACAGAAATTAATAATGACTTGAGAAAAATGTTCAAGGTGGCTCCGAAGGTTCTTGCAGTACCTCCCCCTCTTCAGGAATGGCAGCAGATATCTCAGGAGGGTCCGGCGGTGGAATTCCTGGATAATCAGACTCGGTGGTATTGCAGGTCAGAGACCAGGGCCGGTACCCCTGGCACCGCATTATCAAACTTCAAGGAGACATCTTAGTGTAGACATGAACTAGGGGTGGAGGTCGGTAGCAGAGGAAACCCCTTGAGTGGTTTCACCCGTCCAACGTGATAAGTGGAGTGGATTCTCATGGAGATGAGTGCCAACAGCTGTGGGATTAACAACCTCTTGGAAGGGGGGCCGGTTTGAGGGCCTATAACTGGGGATGTGGTTGCGAGTCGAAAGGCATATCTTCTGCTTAGGCCAGTAAATGTGTGGGATGGTCTTTCATGCAGCATGAGGAGCTCTTCAGGAGAACCTGGCATGCTCATCTCCAGGTGCAATGGCAAATATAATCCTCGTCAGAGGGAACACAAAACCCTCTTCTTTTTTTCTTGTATACTTTGATTTATCCCTCAAGGGAAGTTCTCTCGGTTTAACCCATCCATAGGTGGAACACACAGTGAACACACACACCGCAGCAGTGGGCTGCCACTTCTTAGCTGCACCTGGGGAGCGGTCGGTGGGTAGGAGCATCGCTCAGGGGCCCTTCTCTAACCATTTGGCCACAGCTTCTTCAGATCTGAGAAAAGATCTGAGAGCTGCTAAAGGTAGAATTAGCATATTCTACCCACATAAACTGTTGGTTTCTGGGAGGACAGCCAGCGCAGACCAGTCTAAAGCTCTTGGTTTAGGCGTTCTTTCTGGCAATCGGACCGAGGATGATAGCAGGAGTGCAGGTGCTCTGCACATTTGCACACATTTTGTCTCATGCCCGGCTATAAGTGTTTATTCTAATGTTTTTAAATGAAATGCAGAGACCGTGCCCTTGTCTGATACCGTCCAGCCCGTGTCCTCCACTCACACCTCCCCGGCAGGAAAATTGCTCTGAAATTGAAGCTATTATGAATTCTACTTGTTAACGTTGAATTGTCGGATAAAATGGGGGCTGTCATTTAGCGTAAGTGCTTTTCATCCCTTCAATAATTATAAAAATGTGAAACTGCAATTGGGAATGCATCTCTTGTTGTATGCAGCATAATAAGCATCCAGGGTTGCAGTACTGTGGTTACATATGCTGTTAAGAAACATGAATAATTTTCGGTTTCACAACGGCAGACACCTTTGTTCTCTCTGACCACCGGGGCATGCTTTAATCACTTGTATTTTAGTCCAATAAATCACATTTTAAACATCAATCTTTTGCAGTCCAATAAAAGAAAAAAAGGTGGACATATTTCTAATACATTGGCAACAATGCTGTATAATTAAAAATGAAGAAAGGGGGCCTTTAGGCAAATATCAGAGATCTGTTATGTCTCAGCATGCCGGAGCTGTGTGTCGATGTTTGATCGACAGTAGCTTGAAGGGCACTACGATGTGTGGTGTGGGTGTTACTCCGTACACAGAACACAGACAAAGTTAGGAAAGAGCTGTCGCTTTATTGTAGCACGGGCGGCGTGCTGCTACCAGGGACGTTTGAAGAGCAGTGACCTCATCTAACACCACCAAAGTGACGTTTCTCCCGAGATGTTGACATGCTGATTAAGGTGCTGCTAATTAGATTTAATGTTTATTCAGTGGCTAAAGTGGGTCGAGATGTGTGTTCATAATGTAGATAAGACTTTTTAGAAGGAAGGCTAAATGGGTTGCTCAGAGTCTGTGGATCAGCCTCACTGTGGTCTCTGCTGAATGACACCTTTTTTGCTTCAAGCAAGATTTAATTTGCTGCATTGAAATAAATTCTTAATCATGGAACAGTACTCATTGAATCCGTGTAAAAAGTAGCCGGCCCCATTATGAATTCAAAGAATTTAATACAGAATTCTCCCTTTTGTTGGTCTTTTTTTATAACAAGAACAAGTGATTTACAAAGTAGAAATGTAGTAGACATAGAACACCTTTTAGGTCGTCTTTAATCAAATAGTTTGAAGGCTTCTATGTGCAATAGTTCCTCTGAGGGGTCATAACCTTTTAATAAAGGGGCTGAGATGAAAGTCAGCCGTCTATGACCTTTCTGTCATCACATGCATTAGCGGCTTCCTGCCCAGTGAACAAAGACATTCAGGCAGAGGGTGACAGAGCCACTGACAGTCGGGCTTTTCACAAAAATTATATTGGTCATAAGGGTTATAAGTCACACTCTGTCACAGCTGAGGGTGCCCGGTGAAATATGGTCATTCACGTTAATCTTCCGACTGATAACCCGTCCCAGGTTGACAGCCGTTGGTCATATTCAAGTGACACATTTATGGCGGTGTTGTGCATAATGATACCTCCAGAATTAGCCTGCTGTCATCGGCGGCGGCTCCGTTCCTATCTGGAGGTCTGCCCATGAAACCGAGTCACAGGACCTTGAGTCTCTAGGTGAGAAGAGCTACTGATAGATACGTCAACCGTCGCACCGAGTCGTCGCCCTATTCATAGCCCGGACAGAACAATGACACATTAGTTGTGGTTGCGGATGCCCGGCTGTAAAATTAAGCTTTGCAATAAAAACCTGCGGCCCGTGCTGAATAACAGATGAACAAACAAGGTGTCTGATCCAGCTGAGCAATAGATGGTTTGGCGCACTGGGCAGGATAATAAACTGGCTTTTCACTTTGTGCCGTCGTATTTTTGGCAGCGGGACAAATTAGCTGGCAATTTATTCAGTGTCAAGAAGTCAACAAAAACAAACACCTTGTTATTTTCTATGACTTCTTCCTTGAGGGGTGTCGGTAACCTTTCAAATCACACCAATTGGCCACGAATTTTTCAGATTTAACTCCTGATAGACCCTCTGTGGCCAGAAAAACACCCCAAATATTTAGATTATTTATGCTCAGAATGCAGAACTGTAACGAACGTTCACACAGTCGAGCTAAAGTAAAGCTTTTGAATCACAGCTAAAATTATATTAAGTATCCAGAGACTAACAACTGAACCATATTCATTCCTCTGTTTCCTTTATTGGATGGAGGTTGGAAGAGAAGTTACAAGGACGAGTAGAAATGGGGATACAAAGCCATTAAGGGTCGATCAGGCCGCCACTTGAGTATGTTTGTATTGAACTTTACCAATAAGTTTTAGGTTTTGCTCCAATTAATACCATGTTGAATAGGTGCCAAGGAGGCTTAAAGAAAGAGCAACGCAGAGCCGGGTGTCCACGGTGACGCTGTAATCCGTGGTGACAGGAATCTGTTGGCGATTGTACCAGCTGCTGTTGTTCAGTTTGACTGTTTCCACAGAGATTTGAATGCAGGAACGACGAAGGATCTCAGGCGCGCCAGCTGTCACCTCTATGCTGGAGGAAAAAAAAAAAATCATACCCACAGTCACACTTGTACCCGAGCAAGCACACCGAGCAACACGAGTGCACATGGGCATACAGGAACACAAAAACACGCCCACAGACCCTCTTTGTTGTGTCTGTATCACACTCAGCCACATGCACTTTTTTCGCATGCAACATTAAAACAGTCTTCAACGACGGGAGTGACGACAGCGATTCGACTCCTCTCTGGGAAAATCGTCTGAAAACAGTGAAACCCCTCAGCCGGCTCCTCTGCGAACTGTCCTTTGTGTGGACTGTTTGGAAACATTCTCACAAAGCAAGTACAAAGAGGCCATTCCGGATTTGTATGCTATCAGGACATTTATTCAGTCAGCAGAAGTTGTTTCAATGAAACCGCTGGTGTGAAACTGCCTCGTCTGTGAAGCTTTAGTAGAAGTGGGGCGTACAGGGAGATTTTCAGAAAGTGCTGAAAAGGCTACTGTTTCATTAAAAATGTAGTCAAATGGCCTCTTCATTATTCGGAGCTATAAAAATATTCTGTTAACAAGATTACTGCCATGCAAGCAGTTCTGCGAGGCCGTTATTAGGCACAGCTGTGCTTTGAGCTAAACGCTAACATGCTCACAATAACAATACCGACACTGGAAGGGGCCTCTGGAGCTCATCTGCCAAGGTCCATGAAATACAGCCTGATAAATGATTGAAAAGTCCACATTTGTACAAGTTTCATGAAAATCTACCTGCTAGTTTTTTTTGCATAATCCAAACAAACATACACGGATGACAATGTTTGATGCTGAAATATTGTCTATAATATTGACGCATGAAGATGAAACATGATAAAGGCAAAGAAGATAAAAGTAAATTAATATCTCGCCAAACAAAGATGAATGAAGGCTGAAAGAAATTCACATTTAAGATAAAGGTGGCATTTTGAAGTAAATTCCCAGCTGAGGAAGTGGCATTTAAAAAACGAGGTTTCTTCACAAAGCACCGTTATATTTCTCTTTCAGAGCATTTAAGTTGAACTCTCAGCATCAACCAGATGCAAATATTTGTGGATTCTCATATGAGCAGTAACATAATGACATTTAGGCGTCTGTCTGTTTTGAATTCTAACATGAATGCACGCATGAGGGTTTTTAAATAGCTAATTATCACACTATTATTCACACTGCTCCTACAGTGACAACCTTTAGCGAATGATGCACGCAAGCATGCACATGTACCTACAGATGTGTGGGCGGGTCTGTTCGGTGTCTTTCTTCATGAAAATATCAGAGTACCTCGTGTTCGTCTCGAATTCCCCCTCCGTCATTATCTCCCGTCCATCCACCCAACCTCATGTTTACTCATAGGTTGAACAAGGAGCAGAGTGCATTCGGGCCAGAAACATGTCATCAGTATTCATTACGTCGGTGACAAGGAGAAAATTCCTCCTCAGCCCCCTTCTGTCATTCCCCCAGGCCTCAGGGAATGCACTGAAGGTTAATTTATTTAAATCCCCCATCCACTCATCTCTATTCCATTAAACTCTACTAATAAATCTTTGGTTTGTCATGTAATCTGTTTTTGTACTGTCGAAGGACCCGAGCCTCGGCTGCATTTTGCAAACATGCTTATGGATGTGTGTGCGGAGACGACATGGCAGCAGATAAGGTCAAATTAAAATCTGTAGAAGTCATGTTCTGTGTGTGTGTGTGTGTGTGTGTGTGTGTGGGGGGGGGCACTACTCACATGTGTGTGACTGTGAAAAGATGTTTGCCCTTTCAAACTGCCAGAATGCCTGGTTTAATTATCTAAGTGCGGCTCTTGGTAGGGGGCAATAAAAATCCAAAAGGCGGAACCCCCTCGGAGTCCTGAACTGCTCCGGCGTCCACGAGGGTGCCACTTAACCACACCTCCAGCTGCTCCGCTGTCCTCTTGGATCTCTAATTTTTAGATCCATTGTATAGTACATGCATCGTCACTCTGTGTTGCTGTTAATTTATACGATCGCTGGTCGGTCCGTCCTGGGAGACCAGACCCTCCTCTGAGGCTGAGTTTTTTAGGCCAATCGTGGCATTTTATGGGCGATTTTTAGGCAATACAAATAAAATGGTAATTGAATTGAAGGTCCTGTCAAGTCGAAGCCTTTGGTATGAAAACCCAATTTCCCATCTGCTCTCTCGACTGTTTGTATCCCAAAAATAAAGAATGAGCTCATACAGTACCTCTCTGTCCATCATACAAATGATTAGTCCTCGCTATAAGTCGACCTTGGCTATATGGACAAGTGCTGTATCATTATTACAGCCTGCCATGTCAGCATTACACAGATGCTGCTATGATAATGGTTGTTGGAAAGCACAGCTGTTGGTTTAATAGCGGTTGAAGCCATTTGCAGGCTGTTCGAGAGGGTGTCTCATTGAAGTCAATATGTTTTGTGTGTTCAAGTGGTTGGTGGATGCGAGCGAGGCTTTGCAGGAGCTGCACTATGTCCAGGAAACATCAGCACATTATGAGGCGTGCAGGAACGCACATCGAATGCCTAATTCGCGCGATATGATGATCAGGCTGGAAGGAAAGTCTCTGCAAAACTGAATAAGACACAGATATGAAAACATTTTCTGATCGCCGTACCCCGGATGAGGTCAGAGTCGCAGTAATTGTATTCAGGCATGTAAAGTATTTTGATCAAATTCCCATCAGCTTGACTAGCTACCTGCAGCCTGCACATTCAATACAGCGGTTGTTCTAACCTTCATTTTCACCAGCCTTCCCGCTCTGGCTCCTCCGCATCAGTCCCCTGCAATCAGGCAGTAAGTGTAATGAAGTTCTTTTCTCCATAGATTTTAGGTCTGACTGGCCTCTCATACGACGGCAATAATTACAAGTAGTGGACTCTGAATCTGACTGAAATATCCCCCCTGAGCTACAACGCAAGAGAGAGCTTTAGTGCCGAAAGCCTTTCAAAACAGGAAGTTTTCTCCTAAGAGGGCTTTCCAGTTTGCAGTTAGTGAAGCTTGGGGAGAACAATAGCCAGATGGCTGCTTGTCATTCACTCTGGCTCGGAGTTTCGAGTGCGGCACATTGCACTGAAGTCATTTTTTTCTACACCACCACTCGACTTAACATTTAAATATCTTCAAAACTGCGAATTCTGAGTTAAGCCGATTAAAATAAAACATTGGGGAAAAAAATATATGCCGGTGATCCTCCAACATTATTAACAATGAGTAGAATTACATAGTGAGGATGTGATGTCGTGTATCATGTCAAAATGAGTATTTCTTTTATATATGATTTTGCTTCGAGCCCCATCTGCATGGCAAATAACATTCTGATAATTCTGTATGTTATCATAACAAACATAGTAAAATAGATTCTATTCTATTTCTATAAATTGTTTTATTTATTTCCATCATCTTTCAATCAAACTAGCTGAGCCCCACCGGACGGCCCCCATGTTGAGGGATCACTACATCTGTCATCAATATGTATCAGAGCCGAATGGCTACGATTCAAAGTCACTCATAGAAGCCCCGCTGTCCAGAGCAGACCTGCCAGACTCGTTCCAGGAACCGCTGATATGCAGCAGGATCCGTCCAGGCTCTCTCTGACATATCTTTTAACTCTTTGATATACGTTCGGACAGATGCAGCACACAGATCTCACCAAACCCTATGGCAGCCGTATTTGGTGAGGCGCCACAGGACAGCGGAGTTCCAGCTGCTTTGGCCTTTTTCAGAACGTCTTGCAAGGCAGCTTATCTTCCCGGGATGAAAGAAAGGCTTCATGAACCTCCCATAAATTGCAAGGGCGAATATATTTGTATAGCACCTTATCATACATGGACGTCATTGAAAGCAGCTAATGAACAATGAAACAATCAAAAGGACTTGGATATAAAAGTAGAGACAAAATACTGTGGGAGGACATAATGATGCACCTTTAAAGTAGTCACATGACTCTGGGCTCACTCACAAGATTCATAATGATCCGAGCAGTCGTGTTGATGGAAACCCTGTGAATTGAAAGTGTTGTTATTTTATACAATGACATATAATGCTGAGCTTAACTCTCAGCAGCGACTCCGCACCCTTCATCAAGTGCAGCACAACTATTTATTTGATTTATTCAGACGCCGTCGAATTTTCAAGAACAGATGCCGTAAGCGAAGCAGTGAGTCATTTCCTGACAGCAAGAAAATAAGGCAGAATGAGTCATTATTGGAGAAGCTCTGTAACAAAGAGACATAAAAAAAAAGGTGACTTGTTGTACAGTGAATCAGAACCGCTGCAGGGCAAAGAAATGGCCTCATATCTCGCAGGAGAGTCGGTTTTATGATCAAGTTTTAAAATCTATAATGTCATTAGCACTAGAGACGCGACAGTAATGAGGGCAGACTGCACAGAAGACAGTATTACCACTGTGTGTCTGTTTGTTCAAGCCGATAAGCCCTCAGTCTCCTTTTCAGCCGTAGATGAGGTCCAGATGCCATCACAGGTTCCGTGTTTCACTCTAGTGAACATCCCGAACAATCACATGAATTTGGATTTTGGGCACGTTGTATCTTTACCTGTCTTGACCGCACACGTCACAGTTCACCACTTGTATAACACATTCTGTACTTAGAAAAAAACCCATCTAAAACAACATTTTTGTTTTTTTTTTAAATCCCACCCGCTTAGCGTGCCGGGCTTCAGATCCTGGTGGATAACGATGGATAACAAGCGGGATTAAAACACCGTGGAAATGTAGCACAATTTTTCCACTCAAGCCAGACGAATGGCATTTCAATTGATATTTGCGGGAGGGCAAGAATAGAATCAACCTTTCAAGACAGGAAATGACCCAGTCACAGAGACCATTACTGCGTTAAATGAGAAGGATAATCAAAATGTCCATAGATTACAATTTAACTGCAGTGGGAAAAGCATCCGAGCCAGTCAGAGCACATTCAGCCGGCATTACAAAGGACCTTGAAACACCAATATTTAGTCCCCTCAATCTCCCCGCCCTGATCCCGGGGTTACATAAACTGACTCAAGTGATTGAAATCTTAATAGCTGTCATCAGACTAGTCTGACATGTCCCACCTGCGTAATGTGGTTCTATGGACACAACAGAGTGTTTAAAAAGATACAAAATTCAAAACTGGGTATTACCATAAATACTTTTTAATTCCAAGGATATATTTTGTGCAAATGTAGACTGTGGACAAAAGCCTATTATAATCTGTTCATTAATGGAGAAACCAGCCCAATAGTTCAACATTAACAAGGCTTCAAAGGCTTATTTGCTGTGAGACTGGGATAATGCACATCAGAGCAGCACTAGAGATTTCAGGAGAGATTAGCAAAGAACTTTCTATTATGAGTGGGCCGACCCCCCCTGACTCCCAGACATGTTCCGCCTTCTAAATACCTCAAATACGTCCTGTAAACCACCTGTCCCGCTGCAGCTGGGTGGTAGCATTGGTCTATATCTGTGTGTTGGACCAGAAACAACCATCACACTGCCTACAGGACAATCCACCTCCCATATAGTTGATTTGACATTAAGCCCTCGTAGCCAGTGGATGTATAATATGACCTGGATGCAGGAAGTGCACTGGACTCTACAACATCCATCAAGTGATGCACACTGCACAAATCCAGTTGTTTTCCCAGTTATAGGCATGTGAATGAGCAAGAGGCAGGGAGGTCGGGAGGCGGGGTTAAAGGAGACGCTTGTGCACTCGCTCTGTCAGCAGCACAGATGCAGAAGATTAAACCCAGAATATGAACCGTTTTGGCTTCATTCACCAGTCAGCGACACTGGATGACTGGGTTCCAGTCCTCCTTGTACATCCCTGTCGTTACCACACAGCGTCACGGAGGAACTGCACCAGATGTGTGCTCTCCAAAACACATCATCATTTCATTCTCGGCACCGTTCGGTACTGTTTGTGCCCAAAACCTCGGGCGAGTTAATGAACATCCAGAGCCGCCGTGCAAGCTGCTGCAAAGACAACAGTAATAACAAATGCAATCGGATTCAGATTCTTGAAATCCAAAGAGCGAGATTAAATATCTGTGGAAGTGTTTGTAGTGGGGAATTTGCTTAAACAGTTAAACATTAAAGAAGGATTTTCAGGATTTTAGAAGGATTTATGAGATGCAGAATGTCATTGGGCTGTAAACAAATACGCAAGATGGATAAACATTGCAGTTTGAATACTGTTTATGAGGGAAAATATGTCATGTGTAACCTTGATTAACCTTTTCACGACTATTTACTAGGTTTTCAGTGACGTTGTGGTTAAAAGTGGAGGTGCTTTTACACTGGAATATAAGGAATGACATCTCAAATATTAGATTCATATTTGGTATACAGATTAGAAACAATAAATTGTCATTAAAACAAAATATGATAATCAGAAACTTCCATTCTTAGCACTTTGAAAGTCGTACTACAGTTATTCAACCAAAAGAATCTGAGCTGTACATTTTTCATTACTCTTGGGATTATTTTTAGGCTCCTTTCTCCTTTTTTAATAATAGAAGAGTGTTGATATAAAAAAAGAAAAGAGAGCTTAAGCAGCTTAAGCTGGGTCGTCTTTTTCACTCAAAAGAGATCAACCGGGGACACGTGAATCATGCAAGATGATTATTCTAAAAAGGATTGAAATAACTGTATTTGTATGTTGGTAAGAAACAGCAATATACAAACACAAAGTATTGAATACCAGAATCACAGATGTGTGTTTGTGAGACTCCTCTGAACCGTAATATGAAGCATCGTTCTCTGCAGCGAAGCTCAGACGGCTCTGTAGGTGTTGCCGTCACGGTCAATGCAAATCTATTTAGCAGGGATTTATGGGAAAACCCTAAAATTGTGCCCTCCGGGCCATTTTATGACCGTAATAAAGCACAAACTCCTTCCACCTCTGGGCTGCAGGCCTTATGAGAAAACCAGATGTGGACGAGAAAAAATACCGGAATAAAAGAAAACGGAAAAAGTGATGAACGTGAGAGGAGAAGTTGCACCGTGTGGAATTAATCCAGCGACCGTGGACGCCTTTCAAACATCCGTGTGTAGAGGACGACTCTGTCCTCTGATGAAGTGTATTGATAGTTTCCATCAGGACTTTTCAACTGGATGGTATTGAGGAATATGTTTGTATTCCACCGTAATAACTGGTGGTGAAGATATAGGAGAAATAAATAATAGAAGAAAGGAAATATGGGAGACAAATGATTCATGACATCGTAATGAAAGGAAATACTGAAGCACGGGAGCGGCGACAGCACGCATGGCAAAGAGCAATATGAATACTGTCCGCAGTGACACAGCAGAGGGAGTGAAGTGCATACACTCCTAGTAAGGTATACCATTTTTTTTGGATGTGTTTGCTCAACGCTGGACTGAGAGGGAAAAACAACATGATGTGGTTGCTGCTCCGCAGAGGCAGTCACAGTGCATTGACCTGTTTTTCTCTGAAACTGTTCATTTCAGTAACCATATTAAAGAGGAAAAAAAAAAAAAAAAGAACTTTCTGCCCTCAAGGCTGTCGCGAGCAAAGAATAGAGGAGGAGCAGTTGGCATCAACCGCGGCACTGCAGTGGGAAAGAAAGATAATTAACAGTGACAAAAAGCCATCTAAATAAGAGGATCGCAGAGAGGCTTGTCAGGTTCAGGCTCATTTGCCTTACAGCCCGTTCGACTCTCCAACCGCGTTCCCCCCAATATCAGCCAGTCAAATCCAACCGACGCCGGAGGCGGCGCAGAGCAAGTCCCTCTGACCGGCGCCGACACATTTGAGATGAAGCGAGTGGCCTCACATGCCAATTAAAGGACGGACTGATGAGACGTTGCTGCTAAGAACCGGCTACAACACAAGCTGATAAAGAGACTGACAACATTTGTTCCAGTCAACTGGAAATCCAAATGCGGTGGCGGTCTGACTACTAGCAAGACAGATAAAGATAATATATTTAGTTATTTACCATCAACCTTTCACAGGAATACGTCTGCATGTTGTCCTGTGCTGTGTTTTCCTCTCGGCAGCTCAGCCCAGGTGTTGTTAGAGATTCCAGGGCTCCTGTTGAATGCTGAGGCCTTGGACTTAGGGACTACTGATCTTGTTGTGCCTCTCACTTTAAGATTCTAGTCTTTGTTTGGTGACATTGTCCTCATTTGGCTCTTTTGTTAATTAAATCTTTTGCCAGAAGCGACGCCTGGCCTGTTGTACATCAATAATCTATTATGCCTTAACAATGAAGTGTCTAAATTCCCTTTGCTGAATGTGGAGTTCATGATCATGTCATGCCGACCCGTCTACCTGATGGCGGTTACGTACCCCCGAGCGGTATTGAAAGGAGGCTGTGAGTGAACTCAATGGCGTCAGTGAGCAACAGGCAACCACATCCTGAACTTTTCTTTATTGCTGCAGGGGATTTCAACAGGGAAATCTCAAGTCTGCACTCCAAAGGTTCTAAAAGCACGTCAATTTTGCACCGAGGGCCAATAATACACTTGACTTAATATGCACAAATACCAAGAACCTCTCCTACAGGGCCGTTTCCATCCCCACATCCCCACTAATGCAAGTAATGTTCACATGTTGTTCAAAGTTGAGCTGTTTTAATAAGTGTTGCAGGGTTTGCTGCATCCTCGTGTAAACTTGCTCATAATACTAGCAACAATAAGGATGTAGCATTTGTTTCAGTATCTGCAGATATCCGAGTTCAGTTATCAGAAGTGCTACTCCGGAGCTGACCTTCCCTAACATCACCCAGGCTACAGCCACCCACTTATTATGCATGAGTAAATTTAAAATGTCAAATGTCTACGTTCTCCTGTCTTTCAGATGTGCTGAGGGCTAATGTAAGCCTGTCTAGGCATCTGACAGGTCATCTCTTCAAAGGTTTGTGTCGGCTAGTTGCTCTGCAGGGGGATTTGAACAGCAAACTCCCTCACTGGAGCGAGTCTGCCCCGGGCACGTCTCACATCTCCACGTCGGTTTGTTTTACCTGCCGGCAACATGTCCGACGGGAGGAGTTAATGACGTTCTCGAAACAAACAAGCAATGGTTAACAAATAGGTGTTGAATGGAAATCCTTATCTATTTGACTGACTGACAAAAGAATATGAGAATCTTTTGCATTGATGGCAGCAGCTGTCAAACATCTGTACGTTTTCACTAAAGAAGTGAACTGTGTGCTGTGTGCTATAACTGCTTGTTGCATTTCCTTTAATTGCAAGTCAGACTGTTAGATAATTAGCTAATTCTAATGAACTATTGTTTGGTAATCGCTCCTCAGCCTTTGGCCCACATAGATGCTTCCTGCATGCGATTATATTCAGATGATCATTATTCCTCGCTTGAGCCTTGTGATTGTGTACAAGGAGCTCCTGGCTGATGCCACAGTCCCAGATGTCTGATTACTGTGGTGATGGCTCACCCATGCCCACATCCTCATTAAGCGAGTACAAGACGAGGGGTAAGTTGGGTAAACAAGCCGAATCCATTCCATTATAGGCTGTGGGCTCTGTTGCCACACCACCGTTAAATATCGGGTCTGACAGAGAGATTAGACGAGAGAAAACAACCAGCCACATGCCAGACTTGTACTGCTCGGACGTCTGCTGGCTTTTCCCCTCATGAAGCTCATAGCATGACCCTTAAATCTCTTCCTATGTATTACTATTTTTAGCTGAATATCTTAATGTGAAATCAAGAAACAATATCTCAAAATTACAATTTGCGTAAGGTCACCAAGTCAATGAATGGTAAAGGAATATTACACATATCTAATTGTGGGGACTCGTCTGCCTTTAGGGCCAAAACACAAGTAAGATAAATTATTACATTCAAAGGGATTAACTTGGTTTAAGAGTCAAAGTGATACGCAAGCTGTGTGTGTGTGTGTGTGGAAAAGTAAAATTGATGGTTTGATTACTGGAAGGTGTAGCATCATTACAGACCATTATCATCATCCACTCTAAATATTCACAAATGATGAAATGATCAACTGTTCTTTCAACTCCGGCGCCCCAATCAATTTCAAAACTCTGTGCTGC
Organism: Macroramphosus scolopax; assembly: GCA_901007825.1. NCBI lineage: Eukaryota > Metazoa > Chordata > Actinopteri > Syngnathiformes > Centriscidae > Macroramphosus > Macroramphosus scolopax. The sequence goes on along the minus strand of CAAKHC010008734.1, from coordinate 6,790 downwards.
CTCGTCAATTACTGACATCCACTAAAGAAATACAGACAAGATCATTGTGAATACGGACGGACATTAGAAAAACATTCAAAAATGATAAATAAATTATTATTTAAATATTCTAAAATGCCGTGCAGAATAAAATCTTTAGATTGTGTAACTGGGAAAAGGTTGCAGCTTCGCAGCAGCGAGACCCGGTCGATTTCTCAAAGTCATATCATCTTTCCTCAGGGCACCAAACGAAGGTAATGCTGGTGCAACACATTGCATCAATCACTGTCAGAGAATTCTATAAAATAATTTCAGCACTTTTAATAAGCAGCAATAAGGTCTTTCATTATTGATACCTGCAATCGATGCCAGCTACCTGATATTTGTTAAAAAGCCCTATTTTATAGCTAAAGTGGGCAAATGACCTGGAAACTCGGCAAACATTTATTATACCGGCGATGTGATAAATGATTGTGGTTCCGCTGGTCTCTAAGCACCGCAGGTCTGCAGGCAGTGCTCCTTATTATGTAGCAGTTCAATACTCCCCCTTTGGATCTTTTTCTGGTTTCATTTTTAACCACAAAGTTTGTGTGCAAACTATATTTAGTCCTATTTTAATAAACCGATTATAATATGGACATTAGCATCTGGCGAATTTAACATGACATGTAGTTAAAGTGGTTGCGTAAATGTTTAATCGCAGTCTTTTGCATCTGCCATCTGAGAGTTGGCTCAAAACCTTCTAAGAATCGGTTTGCTACGATACCTCACTGTGTAGATCTGTTTACACCTGTTTTGTTTCTCCTTTCTGAGCCTTCATTTCCATCCGAACATAACTGGTTGGCCCTGTTTCTTCCTCATCGATGGAGTAGGGATACTCGATGCTACACTAGCTCTGGTGCTTATGAAATAGCGGTGACAGTTCTTTGGCTGTGCATGACTCATTGGAGGTTTGGTAAACTGGGGCAAACTGCCTCGGTGGGAAACTTGAAGTAGACTTCAATACAATCGGACTAATTTTGCAACCAGTGAGGTCGCCCCCTGCAGGTCGTTAGAAAGAAGGCAGGTTTAAGGCACTTCCACATTGTCACTTTTCAAGCCTGGACGCTATATACTCGTCTACTGTGTATTTATATGTGTTAAATGTATGATAGAAGAAGCTTTCCGGTGCGTCCACACAACAGTTTGTCTGTATACCTACAGCATGCATCTACATGTGGGAGGCAGTGCTTTAGGGTTGGGATCTAAATGTATTCACAACCATCTGTAGCCACACAATAGAGCTATATATTATTACTGTACCTTGTATATGTGGAAGCTCTAAAGACATGCCGTGCAGAATTCAAAAGCAAAAGTTTCACTTACAAGCATTTTAATATGAATGCAGTACATGATCATAATTTGAATATTTTTATTAATGGAGCAACTTCATCTGATTTTTGTACTGTATGTTTTGTTGATATCCAAATGAATACATGGATCCTTTGCTATCAATTCTACTGTTGGCAATGATACAAAAGCAGCCTCACTGGGAGGTGGGATTTATGCCTTCGCTCAATGCGGTGGATGGAGAGAAAATGAATGCAGCGATTAGTATGTATGAGGAGATTGTTTGACTCTGTTTATAAAGGCAACATGCTTTTGCTTGGAGTGCAGATCCCTCTGCAGGGAGCAATTTGGTTGGTGTTCCTGACGCATTTGCATCGCCTTCTACAGTCCATCCAATCAGGCCATCCTGTGCACACCTACAGTGACATCAGCCCCTCCTCATCTGCCGGCTGCAACAACAGATATCATTCACAAGCCCATCAGTAACACAACTCCTCCACTCACATTCTGTTTAGTCTTTAATAAATCAGCCCGGCGACACCAACATATTCCAGTGGCCTTCAGAAAGCAAATTTCTCATTCAGTTGTTGACCAAATCTGGCGTACCTCAAGCTGTGCTGGCAACAGCAGGGGAGGTGACACACATAGTGTTGATTTATTGGCATGATATACTGGACATAGCAAAATAAAATATGTTCCAAGGGACATAAGCCATTTATCTTGGTACTGTCATAAACCAATCTTCACCGCAAGGACGGGCAGAAATTGAAAAAGGGAAAACACACTAGCAAGTTGACCAAGGAAACAAAAGAGTGCCCTGAAGGCTTTCTGAAGAAAAGCAAACTGATATCTTGAACTGAAACCGTTGAAGTCACACTTTTTTTCAATAAATCTCGTCAGCACACAACATAACATGTTCCCGAAGGAAAGGTCGGTGAGCGACGCCGGCAGACGGAGCCCCGACGGCCGACACGTCTGCAGCGACAATCCCGCTGTAATTTCATCATTTATTTAGATATGAGCAGATTTCATTGGGTCAAATGGATGGCGTGATAGCCGGGCAAGAAGTTGAGCCACAGCCAGCTATTTGATTATAGTAGCACTGCAGTCCAGAGTGCAGGCTAACATGCTCGTCAGGAGAAAATGAACAGATTCCACCCAGCATATGGACTCCATGGGGACTCAATAAACAGACTGCTGGTACTGCCCTCTGCAGCTACACAAAACAATTATTCCTAATTTTCCCTCCTTTTTTGTTAATCTTCTTTGGACCCCTGTCAGCTGCAGAGAGAGATAGAGGATAGGGGGGGACAAAGTCCAGAAATCCTGGGGAAAACGCAGTTGAACTCTACTCGTCACATCCAGTCATTTCCCTCTCCTGACACCCGCAGGAAGGCAGTACGAGTATTTGTCTGGCAGAAAGACAAGACTTCTCACTCCACCGTAATTAAGAGCTCAGGCTGACAAAGTTGGAGGGAAAGGGTGGTGATGCTGTGCCAGGCCATATGCTCTGCCCTCTCCATGCAATTTGGAAGGGCTCAGGTTTGATCTGAAAAGGTCAAATGACTCACAACTCATCTGCAAAGTGATCCGAAAAAAATGAGCGGATGACTGCAGATTTGAATGCACTTTAAATTAAGAAGAAGAACGTGTGCCTTTCTTCTATTGATTAAAGTCAAAGGTGTAATTGTTATACTGTTATCGTGCCTGTCAGTGATGCACATCTGGGTGGTATCACAATGACCCATTGCTCATCGGAGGGTTTTGCTGAGTAAAAAACTCCACATAAAGTAAGACACAAATGTTGCTGCTCCCCTGGCGGCTGCAAATCCTCCACAAACTCCATCTGACAAACTGCCCAACAGATCCTGAAATATAACCCTCAAAGCCCAATGCCACTATAAACCTGGAGCTGTGCTGATTTGTGAATCCAATTATCCTCCTCTGTGTAATGGGTGTGTTCACCGCTGTGACATAAGTAAGCTGCTGCTGGTGTCTGTCAACAGAGAGTCAAAGAACAAGGGACAGAAAAAAAACCCTCAACACTGACTTTAAGGCATCATCTTTGAGGCACAGCCCGTCAAAGATCCGCATGGAACATGAAAGGACAAGCTGCTCTGAGAACAGATGGAAGTGCCCGTTCTCATCCCGGGCTCGCAAATACCGCCGCTTTATCACGGTCCTCGGCGTCTGATGCCAATGCATGTGGAACCCTTTGGCGCCTGGATGAGAGCTGTCCATTATCTCCAATGTAAATCCCCTCTCGTCATTACGAGATGCTGGGAGCAACTGCTTCGGCTGCCGTGTGAGTAGTGCACACGCGACTCTTGACACAAGTGTGTAACATTATACGTTAGCGATCACCATTAGCAGTGTTGACTTGTACCAATTTAAAGCCCCGGGTCATTCCACATAGAGAAACTCCTGCTGGCCAGTGGTGGTCAATCACCTGTCTCCTGCTGCAAAGTCCGGTGATTGTTGGACCCAACCATCATTCCAACCTGCCTCATCCTGCAAAGTTTCTTGCTATATATTGACGTCAAGCCCACTGCATCTCACACAGACACCATGTGTTTAATAGATGCTATCCTTTAGTATTTTTTAAGGGCATCGTACAATGCATAGCCAATATTCTTATCAGTGGTCTAAGCTGTTTTCACATAACTCCGCTGATTGAGCAACAAAGGTTACAGAAGTAGGCCACAATCCCACCACTGTGATGCAGAAATAAAAAGCATATGCGGTGCGTTTGGCATGTGATGGTGTGCTAAAATCAGCAACACAGAAAACGGCGAGATGAGCGATTGCTGACAGCTCTGTGGGAATGCAAACTGCAGGTACACAAAAGCTGGCGTCGGTTGACATCCGGGGGAGAGACAGGCTGCTGACAGGCAGATTATCTCCACCGGAGCTGCAGCGCAGTGGGAGCTGTCCGCTGCAGCTGCGGTGCTCCCCAGAGGGTCAGGGACTCCGAGGTCCACGCGGATGGTCATTAACAGATACAGTGATGTAGTTATTCTGCTCACTTAGCACACACCGCCAGACCGAAAGGGGCGACCACATCCATCAAAGGACAAGTGAGATGATGTACAGCAGCGATGATGACTCGGATCCCACGGGCAACTGTCACCTGCAGGGGGCCACGGTCAAGCCGGTTTGATGTAAAATAGTGATGTTAAAGGAAGGAGGCGGTGGGACTAAAGAAGGAAAAGCATCTTAGTGTGTGTGTGTGTGTGTTTGCCGGCTCCTCTGGCCGACGTTGGATGGATCTTTTTTCTTTGTTTCCTTCCGTTAAATTAATATAAATAAAAGCCTGTCTTTTCATCCCAGCTTGTCTTAGCATCAAATGTGCAACTTCAAGTCAGCACTTTGATGTTGCAGTACACATCTTACTTCCCGCTGTGCTTGTGAAGGTCTCGCCAAAAGGCCACGTGCAATGAGGCAGATATTGACAGTTTCTCCACATACAGTAAAATAGTCTTTTCTCTTTTCTTTTTTTTTATCATCATGCTGTTTTTATTTCCTCCGGCTCAAAAAACAATCAGAGTGGGGCATTTGAACTGTTTGAGACTTGCAGCTTACAGCGTGAAGAGGGATTCATTTTGGGGCTGACCCAGGTGGAGGTCTCCTCGGCTCGCAGACGAGGCCAAATCAATGAGGGATGCAGTGATATGCAGACAGCAAACCCCAACGGGGAGGTGTTTGGATGAAGAGCCATAGGCAGAGGAGGGGATGTGAATGTAGATGAGAATTCACATGGCGAGGACTCACATGAGTATGAGAGGTGAATAAATGAGCCCTGACAGGAACCGACGGAGCCGACGTCTTTCAGTGGAGTTTTGGGCTATAAAACTCTTTCACCAATTATCCTTACAAGTGTACGTTAATAATTAATGTGAGCATTCGTTTCAGCGTTTGATTCGCTCGGTTTTTTGTGAAAGAAAGAAGCACGAGGAAGTAAATCCCACACCTTGTATCTTCAAGGTGAGATTCACTGGGGCAGAAATAGAAAGAGCTGTTCATTAACAACCTGCATGAATGCCGTTTTGCTTTCCTTTTGAAACGTTACACCCGTGATGTATCACTTCCCTGCGAACGCTGACCGCAATCCATTCCTCAAAAAAAAAAAGGCTTTTAAAAAAAAAAAGCAAACAAACATATTTTGGTCAGCGAGATCTGCTGAATGCACAGAATCCCCAGAGTTGTCCAAACACCAGGCAGCCGAGTCTGACCGCGCTCGGTGCAGTAAACAGCCGGGCACAGGGCTGCTTTTCAGCTCACACAGTGAATCCTTCATGGCAACTACTGAATGACATATAAGATGTAGATTTGTAAATGTTTATGAAAGAGTGCACAGTCGGGGTCTGTGAGAGCGGGAATGTTTACAGCAAACAGGGCAAAAATCTCCAATATAGGATTCCCAGAAAACATCTCAGGTGAATGGAAAATCACCGAGTCGGCGTGAGGTTCCTAAATATGTCAGTAATTCTACAGTAAATTAAACTCCTTATCTGAAGTGGCTCACATTCCACAAACAACCTTTCCGTGGTTCTTTGACTTCAGAGGAAGAAAAATCCACTCACGTTCATTGAAGTATTCAGGGATGTTCTTCATTCAATGCCAGACAGCCTCTGAGGAGCGAGATCCTCTCAGCATACCGAGAGCTTCACCAGCAGAACCTCCCCTACCCCGTTATAGTCTGCTTTTCATTCTTGAAGCTATTTTTGTGTTAATGTTCCTGTTTGTGCTTAAGCTGAATCCTGTGTCTATTATGTTGGAGGCATGGCTGCTTTTCAGACAACCAATCTCAGAGGAAGCTGTTTTTTTGTTTTTTTTTCTCGGCCAAACCATTGAACCAAAACCTCCGTGTTCCACCATCATATCTACTGGGAAAACATGTCAATGTTTCCAGAAAACAAGATGTTGAAGACACAACTTTATAGATACATCTTCAAAGAAGTAGGACTTCTTATTCATAACACTGTAATAACGTCCATATTTAGAAATATTTTGGCTAATACAGCATCTTTAAACTGCATGAAAAGAGCGATTTTTATTTTTCATCACCAATGTTCTTGACGGTGTAGAAAGAAAACACAATGTACACTCGCTGCAGCGGTTTCAATACTCCAGAGTGACAGACAGCCTTGCGCGCAGATTGGAATGCAGCCCACATCTTTTGTAACACTGGGGGATGTAGAGGATTAATGCTCTTTTTTTATTCCTTGGTCTAGCAATTCACTGAGGCAATATCACATTGCAGCTGAGTGAAATGTTTAAATTAGGTCGCAGCTATACCATTAAACAAAATGAGGGGATTGTAATTGTATTTTCGCTTCACTTTAGAAGTTCAGATTCAGAACTATAAGTGCTTGCGAAGCAACTATTGTTTGGTCCGCACCAACTCCGACTACCGTTACGGCCGAGGTGCTGAAAGGACAGCGGCCGGACACGTCTTCACCGGGGGGACTAATATCAGAAA
>CAAKHC010008733.1:36403-57767 GCA_901007825.1 Macroramphosus scolopax | reverse complement strand
GCCTCGAAAACGAGGATCCGTTCTCCTCATCTGATTCATTTCCTCTCCTCTTCAGCTAGCTGGGTTGATCTCTCCGTCTGTGTGCCTGCTGATGACTGTGGAGTCCAAGGTGTGAGTAGAAGAGTCGGGGGCAGTCTGGACACGGAAGTGTTGGAGGTGGACGGGGCAACAAGAGACGTTGGTGTCTTTGTTGACGTTTTGCTTCGGCTGCTCGTGCCCGGTCCGCCTCAAGTATCCGGACACCATTGGCTATTGTGCCGCGCCAGGCTGCGCGGTCTGCTGCCAGGGCTTCCCAGTTGTCCACAGGAATCTTGGTCTTTTTAAGTAGCTGTTTGAGCTGGTCTTTCAGCCGTCTCTTTGGGCCTCCTATCAGCCTAGAGCCATGAGCCAGTTCACAAAACAGGGTCTGCTTGGGGAGGGATGAGTCTTCCCTGCGACATAAATGCCCAAAGAAGCGCAGCTGGTTCTTAGAGATGATCGCTTCTACGCTTGGGAGGCCGGCTCGGGTTAGAACGTCGTTGTTGGTAATGCGTTCTTTCCAGCCAATTCCCAGGATTGCCCGCAGCTTTTGCTGGTGAAACCTCTCCAGGGTCCTGATGTTTTTGCGATAGAGAGTCCAGCTCTCCGACCCATAGGTAAGGGTTGGCATCACAACAGCTCTATAGACACCGATCTTGGTTTGTGCGGACAAACCATGTTGTGAGAAGACACGGTGATAGAGCTTGCCGAAGGCTTGATGGGCAGAGCGAATCCTGTTGTTTATATCCTCGCTTGGATCGTTGGTGTTATTGATCATAGACCCGAGGTAGCAAAATCTGGACACCTGTTCAGCTATGTTGCCGTGGATGGATATGTCAAAAGGCTGGAGAGGGTGGGCAAGATGGGATTGTGCCAGGACTTTCGTCTTTCCAACATTGACCTCCAGGCCTGCACTCTCATATGCTTCCACAAAGGCATCAGTAGATTCCTGTAGGCCAGCAGGAGAGGAGGCTGGGGCACAGCTGTCATCAGCATACTGGAGTTCTGAGATGCTCACTTCAGATGTCTTTGATCGGGCTTTCAAACGTCGCAGGTTAAAGAGACCACCATCCATCCGGTATCTGATACGCACTCCAAGGTCAGGGTGAGACGTATTGACACGTAGCAGAACAGCTGCAAGATAGAGTGAGAAGAGTGTCGGCGCGAGCACACATCCCTGCTTAACCCCGGTGGCAATGGGGAATGATGGCGAAGCAGAGGCACCATGAATGACAGAGCCCATCATTCCATCGTGTAGGCCCCGTACTAGTTGGACAAAGTGTTGGGGACAGCCGAACTTCTCAAGCACTCCCCAGAGGGCAGCACGAGGGACGGAATCAAAGGCCTTGTACAGGTCGAAGAAAATCATCGTCATGGGTTGCTGTTGTTCCCTGGCTTTTTCTAGCAGCTGGCGAGCACAGAAAGTCATCTCTGTGGTTCCACGCCCTGGTCGAAAACCGTACTGGGACTCTGGGAGAACTGATTCACTGAGGTTACAGAGGCGTTTGTGAAGGACCCTGGCAAAAATCTTCCCAGTGATGGAGAGCAGGGAGATGCCACGGTAATTTCCACAGGTAGAGCGGTCGCCTTTCTTGAAGATGGTCACGATAGTTGCATCCCGTAGATCTTGGGGGACATACTTGGATTCCCACATTGACAGGAAGAGGAGATGGATTTGTCTCAAAAGGCAGTCCCCACCATGTTGTATGAGCTCCGCTGGAATGCTATCAGGACCAGAAGCTTTATTGGGCTTCATCTGTTTGATTGCTTCCCGTGTCTCTTCAAGAGAGGGTGGGAGACTCATCCATGATTTAATTGGATGTTGAGGAATCTCACGGAGGAAGTCTTCTGAAGCTTGGGAGGGCCGGTTCAGGAGGTCTTCGAAGTGCTCTTTCCATCGGGCAAGAATGGCGTCTTCTTCCTTCAGGAGTACCTGTCCATCAGCAGAGCTTAGAGGATGAGAAGAGGCATGTGTCGGTCCGTAAATAGTACGGACGGCTTGGAAGAAATTCCTTGTCTCTTGGCGGTCGGCATAGCCTTGGATCTCCTTGGCTTTCTCGATCCACCATTCATTCTGCAGCTTCCTGATGGTACGTTGAGCTATAGCCTTGATCTTGCGAAAAGCAGTTTCCTTCCCTTTAGATGTTGGTTGGCTTTCCCATGCTAAACGAGCTCTCCGTTTTTGGTCAATGAGGTCACGGATTGCAGAGTTGTTTTCATCGAACCAATCTTGATGGCGTCGTTTCACAAAGCCTATGGTCTCACGAGCAGTTGAGCTGATGGCATTCTTGATTGCGTACCAGGACGCTTCCGGGTCTGAAGTGTCATGGTTGGTGTCCAAGAGACGTTGAGAGAGAGAAGAGCAGAATTGAGCTGAGGTGTCCGGATCTTTGAGTGCGGAGACATCAAGCTTCTTTCGAGGAGGATTTGCATGCAGTCTGGGTTTTGGCTTCAGGCGAATTCGCAGAGAGGAGAAGATAGGACGATGGTCAGTCCAACAATCGTCAGCCCCTCTGAGGGCCTTAGTGATCAGGACCATGCCTAGATCTTTCTTTCAGGTTATGACATAATCGATCAGATGCCACTGGTGTGAGCGTGGGTGCATCCATGAGGTCTTGTCTCTGGTGCGTAGTCGGAAGATGGTATTGGTTATGCACAGATGAAATTCTGCACATAAACCAAGAAGTAGCAAGCCGTTGGAATTGCAGGTGCCGATTCCTTGCTTCCCAATAACGCCATACCAGAGTTGATGGTCTTTCCCTACTCTTGCATTAAAATCTCCCATGAGAAGCAGCTTGTCATGCAGGGGCACAGCAGAGAGGATAGTCCGAAGAGATGCATAGAAAGATTCCTTCACATCAACGTCCGAGTCCAGAGTGGGGGCATAGACACTGACGATGGTAACGTGTCCCTGTTGGAGAGGGATGCGAATTGTTGTAATTCTTTCGACATCTGCTCCTCAGCTGTCAGCCTGACAGTGCCCAGATAGACCAGTCGCGACCCCCTGCTTGTTGTGGTTGTCTGTTCTGCAACCTGTCCTGGAAGTGAACAGTCATCGCCGTCACTGGGGTTTCCCCCCCTAAGAGACTTGTCATAGTCCTGTTGTTTGTGCTCGTCTTTATAACAGAATCTCATGTTTCTTCTCAACAGTTCTTTGTCCATTCAGTTGTTTTTTTTTTTTCATTCACCTTCGCCAAGTGTTTTTGCTTTCACCTGCCCAATCCAGGGACCCCGTCTTTGTAGTTTTGGAGCTCTGTAATAAATTTAAGATGTTCAGGAATCCTGCCAGCCTGCTGTTTTCTGGTGTCCACCTGTCTCTGACCTTCACATGTCTTTGAATGTGGTTACAGACAAATTGTAGATGGAGAAAAGTGATTTCAGTGTATTTCTCAGATCCGTGGATAATGAAACAAGGCTATGCAAAGACCTGAGGGTCAGTTCGTTATGCTCTGTCTCTACCAAAGAGAATAATTTAAGACTTCACCATGAAAATTCATACTTGTCTTCCCGTTTAAAGCTTTAAAGATGCTCAAATCTGTTCCTGCACACTTATCTTTGCTCTGCAGATTTGAAACAGTGGAAGGAGATTTATTGTTCTGGTGTGCAATCATAAACTACAGAGCGGGAATTTGCAACTTTAAGATATAAGATATAATGCATAGATTGAAAAACTAATGTCTCAACCCAGTTACTCAAACTATGTTGCTTTTATTTGGTAACCTTACTTGTACTTACGAATGCACAGCTGCCACAGAGAAATGCAGAGAAGGAAATACAAGATTGAACTTTCGACACAGTGACTTTGTTTGCACCATGCGAGATGAAACCGATGTAGACAGATACAGTGAGGAAGTCAAATCAGTGGTGAGACAAACTATTTTGCATGAAAGTCCTAGAATATAGGATTATAAATCCAACCGGGTCCTTAAGCAGTGTGACAAATTGTGGATAATCTGCTGATGCTAAACATGGGAATATAAGAATCTCAAAGAGGGGAACATTTCACAATGCAAATTCCCCAAAAGCCTTGAAGACAAGTCTGGATGTGGACACCGAAGCCAAAGCTTGCACTTAGACAAAAACATGAAAGATCGTTAACTATGCCGCTTCTGCATTTATATGCAAGTAAGATGAAATGAATTCAACCAACAGCCGGTCAGCTTCTTACTAAGATGACAAAATATTGGATGTCATACAGTTCTGAGGAAATGAATCCAGTACGCAGAAGTCAAACATGTTTTTCCAAGTATTAATCCTAAACCTTGACAATCAGTTTGGTTATTAGAAGGGCTGGAGCAATTAAGTTTGCAGTGCTCGGATAAAATGATTAGCGCAGCTAAAATATTGACTCTCAGTTCAGTGATGATATATTATTCATGGAGTGGGTGCAAGTTGAATTGGTTCCAGCGCTGGATATAACTCCAAATGAACTATGAAATGAGACAAATAGAAACGCTGAGGACTTTGCAGGATCTATAAAACATTTAATTGTCACCAGAAGCCGAACCTCTTTGTGTCTCGGCTCTTACTCAGTGAGACGTGTGTAAAAAAAAACCCTGCAGCAACCCGGAGTAACTTCCACTCCACTAACAAGAGTTTCCATAAGTCCAAAAACAATCACACACTTGTTTTTAATCATCTTCAGATTTGAGCAGCAGCTCTGAGCCCGAGAAAACAACATAACAGGATGTTGCTACAGTTGAACAGTTCCTCTCACAAATCACTAGAAGGAGCTTTTTTTCATTCCTGACAGACAGGACAAATTAGATTAGGCTGCTGTGTCATACTCTCCACCCAAAATCCTTGTAGAAACAAAGATATTGGTAAACTCTGTTTTCTGGGGCTATATAGTCTGACACCGGGTGCAAAAGCATTTTCATCCATTAATGTATCGTGTCCTTTGTGTGAACTTTGTATCCCTCTGTCGAGTAATTGGTAAAAGATCGGTTGTACTCAGCATTGCCATATGAACAATAATGACTTTATATGTACAATAATTCGGCCCTCAGTACAATCAATTAATGCCAAAAGTCCAGTCGTGTACAGAAATAATCTACATCTCGTCTCCTACAAGAGCTGCTTGCTCGCTGTCTCGCTCATTTGAAGAGAATTTGCACAAGACTGATGACGGGAGAGACAATAAAATGCGAAAAAAAATTGGGCTGAACAGGAAGCTGAGGACAGGTAGGAGGCGAAGGAGAGGGCACAGACGTTGTTAGATCCGGCAAACAAACAAGCGCTGCCAACAACGCTACAGGAATGATTCATGGACTATATGAAGATCGCTCAAGGCTGCGTGGAACCGGGGCTGATAAGGTAAACATGTCATTTATTTAATTTCCATGTAGATGTTGAACACGCTGCAATTTGTGTTGCTATACTTTACTGCCACAGCCGCCAGCTATTTCAACAGGATTGCTTTTGTTTTTTGGGACTACCTTTCCACATCATATTCGATTTTCTGGGCCCAAAATCCTTCGTCTGAATAAAGCAGAGTTTTCTGAAACGATAGTATTACACATATTTGTTCTCTTGGTCTAACTTGTGTACGATCATTTTTTCCCCTCAAAATTAGATAATTGGAAGCCTGTAAAAAACTGTAGTTAGTTTAAATCCTAAATTATTTCACATCATGTTACCTCCTGGCTCAAGGCTGGCAACGAAAAGGGAGGCCGACACATATATAACACACAAAAAGCAGTTTATTTAACTCTTAATCAACTTAATCAGTCACGTCAGAAGTGTGTGGATGTTGGCTGGTGCAGCAAACCAAAGAAATGATCCAGGCTGAGCTGAATGCAGCGAGCGCAGCTGAGAGAGGGCAAACTGGGGGCAGGCCTTTTAATGCCTCCCTGGAAGTCCAGCCCAGCTGGGAAGGTATGAGCAAACTCCCAGCTCCACCCACGAACTACCTCCAGCTAGAAAACAATCAGAGTAGACTACAAGCCAGCAGAGGGGGAGGGGGGGCTGTCTCAATCATAAAGTGATTGTATTGTATTGATGTCACCGTAGTGTCCAGATCAGTCTTGTCAGCAGGTTCGGCTCCATTAATCCGCCTGATTGATCTTGTATAGGTGGTGCCATGACCTTGTTTTGCAATGTCACAATTACATATTTTCCTCTGTTACCTGATCTTTTTTTAATCTTTTGTTCTTAATAGCGACACAGACTTACAGTGTGCTGGGAGACTTTGGCTCAAACGTTTTGATAATTAACTGCTATGAAGTGTCGGCTTATTTGCTTCCGCATGACAATTATGAGCTGAAATGTTTGATCAGTTGGGTAGTGATTGATAGTGATTTCCCAAATCAAATGACTCTTCACTAAATATGTTCAGTAATACCCTCTCCTTCATCCCTCGTATGAACAACTTTGCTCAGACTGCAAGAAAATAAAAAAAAACCTGCAGTTGCTTCGCTTTTCATTGAACTGATGACAAAACTCCTGAGCTGCTGATAAAGTAATTTTCCCCAAAATTCCTATCAAAGCAATTATAAAAATCACTCCCTCTGCAATACCAGAATATAAGCCAACAGTGTAAAACTGAATAAACAATCTAATCTTGCAATCATTGCCTGTGGATTACAGATAAACCCCTCTCTTATTTGATAAGCCCTGGGATGATATGCTGGCACTACATATCCATAAATGGGGAACAAGTGAATTTAGCAACGTGATGACTTTATTATTTCTCACCAGCCGTGTTTTCCTTGCTTCTCACTTCTTTTAAGGAAAGAGACTCCAAATAGGAAATGTTTAATGCAGACGGGGCCTATTTCTGAACACGTTATATATTATTTAGATATATTTTCCCGGTTCCAAATCACCTATTTAACATACAAACAGATAACTGCTGTGCTTTGCATGCTATTGTTGTCAATGCTGACAGGAGAGGGTCAGGCAAATGTTTTTCATTGAGCATTTCTAGGAGAAATTAGTGCCTTTAAAGTATATATGATGCAGCTTCAGCAAGAGTGAGTATGTAAGCAGACGGGCTGTATTTGATTAGTTTTCTTTCTAAAGTAAAGAAGAATCAGGACGTCTGGACACAGACATTATAAAGAAACACACATAGACCGCATAGCATAGCATAGCATAGCATAGCATAGCATAGCATAGCATAGCATAGCATAGCATCAATGCATTACATAACCTATTCAGTTGTTGATGTCATTGGACTTATAGCTTCTGTTACCAGCCAGCAGGGTCACATGAGCTGTTTCTACCTGTTTCCAGTTGTTATGCTAAGCTAACTGCTAGTTGGCTCCAGCTTCCTGTGGTGTACAAACACGAGGGTGGTATTGATCATCTGGTCTAACCCTCAGAATCAGTGATATTCCTCAAATGCTGCACTATTGCTTTGGGACTCTTGTTAAATGTTTGTCTTACAATTGTTGACAGAAGTAATCATGTGGGCTTTGCACTGCACCATCACAGGTACTTCAGAGCTACAAGCTTATTAGATACAACGTGGATGTGAGGTGGTTCAGACATCTGGTTCGGATGCCCCCCGTGCATTACCCTTTGGATGTGTCTCAAGAACAAATTAATGGGAGGACACCGGCCAGGTAGGAGACAGGGGGGCAGACATGGACATGCTGGAGAGGTCACATCTCCATTTGAGGTCCCCCAGGGAGAGGTGGACGGAGCTGGGGAGGCAAAGGAGGAGACAACCGCTCTGCAACTGCAACCCTGCCAAGCCTAATTAGCACCTTGAGGATGGATTAATGGAAGCTGGACATCTCTATCATGCTTGTTCTGCAGTGAATGCTGTATGGATGCTTCCTGTTCTCAATATGTACTTGTGTTATTTGGATGCATGCTGCAAATATTTATGCTATTTGTGATAGGATGTGGAGACATCTCACTCTGGACATAAATCAGAGCTTGCGATGGTGTTGAAATGTGTTTTGTTGGTGACTAGTCTTAGTCAATGTTATTGATATTGGTTATTTTCATAGTACCTATTTCTATTTTTGTATGCCTGCTGTTGTTTTTCCTCCAGGCTTCTGCCAGGCAGAGATTTGTCAGAGCTGACCTCAGAGCATGATTCCTACCGCTGTAGGCTGTTTGCACAAAGCTCAGCCAGCAGACAACATCTGAACAACAAAGACATTAGTGCCATTTATTACCCATCCTCGTTGAAATTGTTTATGTCCTTCACAGTGAAGGTTTGGCAGCATTTCCAATCACAAAAAAAAAAGTCTGTGTTGACCCTCAAGGGCATCAGCCAGATGAGAAAAGATGTAGATGTGAGGAGGTTCAATTCTTTTCAATCAATATGTTGTTTTTTTATAGGATGAGCTTGTCTGTCAGAGGTATTGCAGCATCTTAACCCCTCTGCAGAACACCAAAGACGGGAGCTGGATCGACACGTGACATCAGAGCGCGGGAGCTTGTTTCATCACGGGAATCTGTTCGAAGCTTCACGGCGCAGGAATCCGTTTCTGTAACCTCAAAAATCCTGTTTGATTTTCTAAACTCCTCCCGTATTTCACTTTGAGAAGGGAAATATATTAGTGTGTGACAGCCACCCAGCCCTTTTAATGCACATCAGTATGGGGCGTCGAAACTTGGCATGGAAGATTCAAGCAGTTCGCTCTAATTGGTGTCCCAGCAGTTATTACAGATGCCTTTTGATTGGGTGATGGAGCGTTGACTATCTAATTGTCTGGAAGGTAGAGTTCTGACCATGAAGCGCCAGACGAGACACCCACGGGAAACCAGGTGAAACACTTATGAAAAGGTTTTGTGTCATTGATCTGCTCATGATTTTTATTTAACAAGGATTTTTAGAATATTCTGCATTACACAAGGTGATTATCCAATGTTTTGTAAGGACGTGTTGCTGTGTGCTCAGCATGCTGCTGTGGATATGGGTTCAAGACTCTTATTTACATCATCCTAACTTCACCCAGCCTTTTATACAATGCTGATTATTGTTCTCTACTGTCTCTTACGAACAACCTCGGCAGGAAGCAAATGCTTATATAACGAGTTGTGTAAACACGTTGTACCTTTGAAGGACATGCTTGTTGTGTCATGCTCTGGTCAACCAAGTCAAGGGAATACTGGGAAGTCTAAGCCGGCGGAAATTGATTGCTCCATTATCCTGTGACTACCATTATGGCCGCGGTAGTACTTACGCAGGGAAAAGCATCGCACACTGACATGACGGTGACATTTGATGGATGTGTCTGATGGATAAACAGATCGCACGGTATTTACTCTGTCAGCTGTGGAGTGCAGCCTGTAAGAGCAGAGCTCTTTGCATCGCTGCAACGATCAACAGACGGAAATAATAAAGAAATTGCAGACACCGTTGTTTCAAATCCGTCTCAGTAGACAAAACATGCCCGTCCTTGCCACCTGTAGTTTCGTAGAATTAATTAATTATAATAGTGATTAACAATTGATGATAAAAAGAATATCCAGATAGAACAATGTAAAAGAAATGGGTGTAAAACACTGGTGGAAATATCTCACGAAGGCACGTTTATAAGGCAAAAGGGATTTTAGAAGATAAAATCAGTCATTTAAAGAAATCTACAAGGTGGTCGCCACTAAAACGGGCTTTGCAGTAACCAGAACGGCCCCGCTCGGAGACAAACAATCGTGCAATATCCCACAAGGGATTAAACACGTCTTCGATCACAGCCGACCCTTAAAGGTGATAAAAAAGCCCAGAAGATAACAAACCGCATTACAGCAGCCACAAAAAAGAACCTTAACTGCAGGGAAGCCTGTAAAGTACAGCAAGAGAGGCGGATCCGTTCATTGTAATCACCTAGAAGAAGAGAAGCCGCTCCGAAGGGTTTGTGAGTTAGGACAAGCTTTGGTAAATAATTGAAATTACGATCCATAACGAGGAACTTGTGGCCATATTGAGCCTGTTGCTCACAGCCAGGCTCATAAACTTGCAAATACTTGATGCAGCCATTTAGCAGAAGTAGTATAAAGCTGAAGCCAACAAAAAGAGACACTAAAAGAATAATTTACAACAGCCTGTCACTGTCATGGCAGCTGCTTTGTCCTCCTTTCCTCCGTCTCTTCCCTCCGGATCAGCTGACGAATCTCTCGGTGCCCGACTCAATATTACATATTGATCCCTTTGAAAGCGGAAAATGTGCCAAAACTGAGGGTGCTCAAACATGTCGGCGCGGAATACGTTTGAACCTCTAGCCTGCTGCCGGTTAACACAAATGCATCACACTAGACGAAGAGGAGGAGCTGCTCAGAGCTCGAAAAACAATAAAGAATCCAGATGGTGTCGAGTCGGCTCCAGGAACAAAACAACAACTTAATCACTGTTCCAAGAGCACGGCGTGATTGCATGATTGAGTGCACGTCTTATATCATTTCCTGTTAGAACAACATGCTTAAGTACATTGATGTTTTGTGCACTGGCTGCAGAATACAATTGACTAGAAAGCTGAACCGTCACTACGTTCCCGTCTCCCTGATGGACCTGATTTTCTATAATTTCCTCTCCTGATTTGTTTGTCAAGTAAAAGCAAAGTTTGGCAGCTTCTTACAGTATCTGTGACTCTCCGCACAAACATGGCAGCTGTTGCCAGCCGAAAAGCAAATGTTTGCTGTTGCAAAAGAAAATGAGATTAACACTCATGATCAACAAGGGTAATTTGTATCTGTTGCTCATGGACAAAATTAAAGGTACTGCCATGTAAACAGCATTTCCTGTTTATCCAAATAAGGTCATAGTTGGTGTAAGCATTTATAGAATAATTACGTATTTTGCGTACCTTGATTGCACCATGACGTCCTAATGGAGCCTCCAGCGTTTAGATGAAAGATACCCGCTGTCTCGCAGTACAACAGAGCCTATTGATGTGTAGTTGTAAAGATAACGGAGCACCGTGTCACCTGCTTGGAGGTCACAAGCGATGGAATCTGATGTATGGATGTGACGTGTGCGTGGGTCCTCGGCCGTTACTGTGACCAGGCTCTGCAGCATCTAAATGTTAAGAAGAATCAAATATTTGATAAGCAACTTATTTCGAATGATAATGCAACGTACTGATTGAACAGCATGCAAACACAAGTCGTAAACAAGAGGTTGGTTTGGTTTTCTGCTTCCTGCGGTCTGCAGAAGTACAACAGAGATGACATTCATTGACATTATTCATTCCCCGTACTCACACCTGAAACATTGCAAATAGGTGCCTGACTCACGAAGCCCCTCTGAAGGTGAACATGAGGATATTTGACAATATATCTGCACAATACAAGTTAATGACTGAAATTGGACCTCACAAAGATAGCAGGACATGTTCACACCCCGCACCCACCAGCAGCTTTAAACATCTCTATTCCTGCGATGACACAGTCGACACATCTAATTCTATTCACCTTACATCCATTATTTCTCCCTTTGGTATAAAGATCTGAGCTGAGTCTGCTGCAGGCGGCCACGTGCCACGAGTCCTCCCATCAGAGCTGAATGGCCACTGATTTAAGATGAAGTCTGAGAAAAGGTGTGAAGTAAATTAATTTCATACATGAGTAAGCCTGAAAACTCACTTCTGACCGAGCAGTCACTCTGATTGAGGCTGACGTGCGGGACAGCCGTGCTCTGCTGATCCTGCACGGCCGCGCATGTTTGCATGCACAGAGCAGGCGGGCGCATGAATTGAGACGTCACTTTTTTTTCACATTTCGCCCTTTAATGATTATCTGTGCTTGACCTTAACGATGGGAGCTATTTAAAGCAGCTTCTCCTCGCCGTGACCCTGGAACCTCGCCCGCCTCACTCGTATAAACACTGTATTTCTCACACAGACAGCTGGTCAATGTCGGCGCTGATTGTATTTTTGCTCCTGGAATTGAGCCATCAGAGGCGGTAGTGATGAAGCATGTGCTGTTTGATATAAACCAGTGAAAGTGACAAGGAGATCATTGCTGGTTCTTACCTTGGTCGATCTCCGCCAGACATAAATAACCTGGAGGGCATCTTTTCATCTCAGACTAATGGGAGTAAGATATCGGTCACAGCGGAACGGATCCGCTCTTATCTTTAAACATCAGTGTTTTACACTGGGAAATACATACAAACATCGTTTTAATTGTAGCATCATATGGGTGGGCGGGGCTACCGGCCTCGGCGGAGGTGTTATACTATAGCTTATGCATCCAAAAAGAGTGATTTAAAGGTCAACCAATGAGTATAAACTTCTGTTACACAACTCCACAAGGTGAACAGCTGATAAGGCATCAGACAGGAAGTCCGGCCCAGCTTGCTGCAGCCAGCCAGCTTTCACACCACATTTTAAAACAGGTTTTTAGTCATATATAACGACTCTTTAGTGCCTTTAGTCCCCGCGACTGGCATCTATTAGCAATGACTTCGAAATATCTGTGTTAAATTATGCAGAACTCATGTTAGCTAATGTGGTTTACGCTCCTCATTTGTTCACGTTTGACACACTGTCTGAGCATTCAAAGTCAACCAGGACAGACAGAATGATCCTGTTAGTATCTCGAGACAGAATTAGGCCCCGATCATCCAACGAGGCATCTGAGTTCCGTATTGCTCCGATCCTCATTTCAGTCACCATGACTCAGATAAGCCACGACTCAGAGGGGGGGGGCTTGTGAAATGTCAGGGAATGACAATGAAGCTTTTGAAATTGCAGCCAGCCGTCCGGATTAATGTGCGGAAGGATTCGACCTGTTTTCCCTTTTTTCGATGGTGGGATGTTGACGCTGCAGCGGAGGGACCGTCGGGGGGCTGCGGGGCTTGTCAGGACCAATAGGACGCTCTCGATGTTCATCTCGGTGTAAACACAGTGGCACCTGATGCAAGCTGGGAGCGCGTTAGACACAGATGATATGTGTTTCAGGACTGTGACCCCGGCGTGCAAACAGCCGCCCTGCAGAGGAGGAGAAACACAAGAAAAGGACGTGAGAACAGAAGCTCAGCGGGGCCGATAATTCCCAGGTTATACATGCATGCAGAGAGTTCATCAGCTTGACAGTGGCCTTACTGACCCTTCAGCTGCTGCGTTCATCAAATACCCAATGAGAAAATGTTACGGCGGAGCTATAATATGTCCTGTGACTCTGACCGTGGAATTGACCACTAAACCTCCCGCCCGACCAATCACAGCTTTGCAACCCTAATTAGTCACGGCTTCTGTCAAGCTTTGGAATTCTCCAACACATTCTCATCCCTCTGCGTCGGGAAATGAAGCTTCCGGCGCCGACAGTCCAGACTCCGTGTCAGTGCCCATTAGTCGCCCTGGACACCCTTTGACTGTGTGACTCAGGCGGTTTTTTTAAACGACTCTAATGTTAATCCATTGGGGTCAGTGTAGAAGGAAAATCCGCGTGCTGAGGCAGGTTTGGTCGGTCGTAGGATCCGACGACGCTGCAGCAGGAGAGTGATTGACGTTTGCATCCACGAGTTTCTCATTTGCAACATCCAAAAACGTCCTCGTATGCTGAGCAGGTGTTCTGGAAGATACCTGGTGCATAAAAACTACAGAAACAATTCTAAAATAACACCCCGCATGATCGAGGCTGTCTGCGTCTGAAATCCAATTTTTTTTTTAAATTTACTTTGAAATGAATTTCATTGTAAAGTGTTTATCTGTGTGCAGAGTGAGAACGGGAAGCTTGACAGACAACAGAGACTAACGGAGGCAGAGTTCTGCAACTGTACGTTGTGTGTTGGAATCTGGAAGCGTTACCATTTATTTTTTAACCAACTATGAAGAGCATCGCCTCCAGTTTCCAGCGTCCTCTCCGACTGTATTCTAAACCACTCAAAGCTTTGAAACGGACCGCCATGATTGCTCCTGACCTCAGTTACCGGCAGCATAATTGACAGCTGTTGGATGGAGAATGCAGACAGGCGCGGTGAATTAGAGGGTTGGATCCAATCCGGTCTGGCCCGGATCAATGCGCTGCCATTTGGAGCTGACAGAGTGAAGACCTGTGCTCTGTTCACCGGCCTCAGAGAGGAACGCAGGGAGAGTGTCTGGGCAAGACTATCAATATCTTTTTACACCAACATCAATTCTCCTCACTAGAAATAGTTTCACGGCTTCACTAATCCTGCTGTTTTGCTGCAGCATCAGTTGGCGTTCGCAGACTGAGATTCGGAGAAGAAGCACTCATAGCTTTAACAATGAAACCCTCAGTACAGAACAAGCAATGCTCCTGGATACCACCTACCTTACAATTATGTACTGGTGATTATCATGCTCAGAGTAATGAGGAAGTGGTCCGGATTAGCATATTTGGAGGATTATTCGAGCAAATCCCTGACCAACCTCCTCGGAGATGTTACCAATACGGCACGCTAACTAAAAGGAGAATGAAAATGAGCAGCGCTGCCTTTATAATCCACTGAAAGCATTTCCCCTGCGGTGATTTATAATATGCTTTTGTTCACCCGTTGTATACTGTAATAAATCGCACTGCATATTTCACCAGATTGAGGAACCGCATGTAATATTTCTCCCTTTGGCTGCAATGAGAAAACTCTTTTGCTGCTGAGCTGAGGGAAGATAATTCACAGTTGCGTGTGTCATCATTTGGCTCCACTGCTTTTGTTGTTACAGTCCTGGGATTACAGCCACGTCTCCGATCCACGGTCGAAGCTGCAGCGTCGTCCAGGGAGGACACAGCTGTACTGTACCGGAGAGTGACGTGTTTGCCGAGCGGATCTAGTTGTTTGATGGTTGCTGTGATTGTCTTTGTTTTGTAACAGGTTCAAGATGCGTGCGGGGAGCAAAAAGGCTTTTCAAAGCAGCAGATCCCTCTGTTCTTATGTCAGGGGAACTTCAAGAACATGACCACATGTGGTAGCTGGTCTGTTTGCAATGGACAATTTGTACAGTAGAAGTAACTCTTCTACATCTAATGGACTAACCTGCAAACTCCCTGAATAATTTATATATTAATTGACGTTATGCATGCTGCAAAGATGATGAAGAAGAAAAGATCTAAGTCGGATTAGCAACACAAATAAATGTCCTGGATTATCACTGTGGAATTAAAATGCATTTTGTGTTTCTCATCACAGCTCACGAGCGAAGAGTTTCTCTGCTGTCAAACTGTCTGCCCTCCTTGTGGAATAACATCAAGCACATGAGTCGATGTCATTCCCTCTCAGCCTGGTGTAGCTGTAATTTTCACCGAGATTTACCTGCAACTCCGGCAACACTATCTATTAATTTCCCCAGTGCCTGTGAGCCGCGCTCGGAACGACGCCAGCCATGACAAACAGTCTTTAAAAATTCCATATTACCTTTCATCCCTTCCTTAAAAAACTTTTTTCTTCATGTATTTATTCTTCCATCTTCCCCAATGTTAATGGATTTCATGCTAACCATATTCATGTCGCAATTTGCATTTCATCACCTTGCAGATTGGGTCCTAATTCCCTTTTCATATTGCCACCCCGTCCTTTGCAGACTGTTATTAGCTGCAGATGTTGGGTACTCGGTCTTCTACAATGACCCGTGCTCATTACGCCGAACCCACGTCAGTAAGCTAATAATTCAATACCGTCGTGATGGAGGGTGATTTATGTACTAATCACCTTTGTCCTGGTGTGGATCCGGTTGGAAATCACTAATGTATTCATTAACTTGATTGTGGTGCGACTTGTTCAACCTTCAGTATGATCAATTCCTATCAAATGTATCTTTGTGAGATGGATTCAGTAATTGATACGGGTTGGATATCGGCCTATCAGTTACTATCGGAACTTATATTAGAGATTATTGTTCATTGCTTTGTAAAAAAATTTGGAATTAAATTGGAATTATTTGTTCAATAATCTCATCTTCTGTCCAGTTTGGCTTTCTAAAACTGTCTCACCAATACTGACAATAATAATTGTGATGATGTGACTGAAGCGTAACCATGGCAACTGAATTGCACATAATCGCTGTAGTATGACAGTAGCTATTGTAAAAAGGGAATTACTTAACATGCAACGCTAATAAGTAAACCCCTCTTAGGGGAATATTCTGCCTTAGGGATGAACTTAAGTTGGAGACTTAAGGTAGTTTATTCAATCAGGTAATGAATATTTACAGAATGCTATTTCCAGAATTC
Source organism: Macroramphosus scolopax (assembly GCA_901007825.1). Taxonomy (NCBI): domain Eukaryota; kingdom Metazoa; phylum Chordata; class Actinopteri; order Syngnathiformes; family Centriscidae; genus Macroramphosus; species Macroramphosus scolopax. The sequence continues at coordinate 41,660 of CAAKHC010008733.1, read as the reverse complement.
CCCTTATGGTTCCATCCTGAAGAAGTTGTAGGACAACAAATTCAAACTCTTGGCAAAAATCTACCTCAATGAGATCTCACTTGCCGCTCCCTCGTCCACTCATCTTCCGTCCTGGCACACCGATGCTTCTACTGAGGTCACAGAGATGAAGAGGCCCCTCCGTGGTACGAGAGGTTGCAAGCTGCTGCAGGCTGCAGAGGTGCATGCTGTATTGTCATTAGCGCTCCGCTGGACACGCTGTGATCATTTGGAAGTCAATCCCGGAGGAGCCGGCGGGGGCCCCGAGTTGTTTCTCTGCGGTCGGTCATTACGACTTGTCAGTCACAACAAACTAATTTAGATTTTATGAGCGGGCTCCATTGTCAGATACCCACGGCCGGAAAATCGAAAGGGACAGCTAATCCTACAGAATGATTGATCGTACAAAATCAATTAAAAAGCACTTAATTTAAGTACCCTGGCGAAAAAAACAAATCACAGCACTGTCTTGTCCGGTTGCTTCTACATTTGAGGGACTTTAATTTAAAAAATGACAAAAACATAACTGACGTAAATAATTTCGTCATGTCAACAGAAATGAGATTTTTTTTCATCCGTCAAAGTGACATTGTCCCTTTTTTTAGTCGCGGAGCTTTAATTATTTCAGGATAGACGCGAAGACACGGAATTACAAAGAAAGAACAAATAAGAGAATCGACTGAACGGTTCCGTTAGATGTACTCGAGCGCAGGAAAGACGGCTGAGGACGGTTTGACCTCGAGCTGCTCGGTGAATCTTTGAGGAGCCGATCATGCATCTGCTGCTGGAGGAAAAAAAAAAAAGAGGAGATTTTGTGGTGAAGGCAAAGTTTTCCTGAAAGTCATTCGGCAACACAACTCCTCCATTAGAGGCCGTTTCTGCAGCCAATTACTTACACAACATATTACCGCTCACACATAATATATGTCCCGCGCACGTACGCCTGTAATAACCTTGTGCAGCATCAGTTAAGGAATGAGATATTAACTGAGCACGCCAATAAAACTACCCATGATTTTTTTATGAGGCCTCAAAGAAATTGAGACAGCCCTGAAATTTGATGATGAATTATCTCCATCTAATAGCGGCCTCCCACAGCTTTATTAAAGCAGTTTTTGATCTACTAATTGTGAGATGTGCGGAGGTTTCTCGAGTTGCCCGCGAGTGCTCGCCGCCCCGACGGAGGAGAGGAGATTCGAAAAAGGAAAAGATTTGAAAAGTAAAGCACACGGATTAAAAATGGATGACACAAGAAGTGATTACTTTTTGTTGCGCTAAAGTGGAAACTCCAATCTGTGTGTTTGTATGTGGGCCGACTGACAACTGCCGGCTGTTGAGCTTAACAAAGAGAGTTCGGTCCCGCTTGTCACAAAGGAATTAAAAAAAAAGAATATAAACTGGCAAACATGTCTCTAACTGAATTAATATCATTCAAGCCGGTTTGTCACTGCAGCTGCGAGGAAGGGAAACAGGATTTAGGCTGAAAGAATAGTTTAGATTAAAAACAGTAGAACACAAATCAAGATTTGCACAGTAATGAAAAAACAGGATCGTGGACCGGTTGACAGTCGGTATCTGGTGAAACAGCACAGCTGCACACTCTCAGTACATGTAGGTGAAGTGCGTCTCTCTCCCTGTTTGCTGCTCTACAGAACAAGAAACCCTGAGATCACTGAACTGACTGGATTCACCTGGCATGTTTGGGACTGATATAACTTCTCTCAGAGAGGCTGTTACATCGGATGTGCACACAACAGATGAATTATTTTTTCTTGTTTCCCCACATGGCAGCTGGTTGGTCCGCTGGTGTGTCACAGATTGTCTCCGTAACACACCACCTCTGCAGGTCCACGATAACGTTTCAGCGTTTGACGGCGGCGGCGACCAACAATGAAAACGCTGTAAAGAAACATTATTAAATATTTTCCAACAGACTAGTTGGTATTGAACTTGTTGTTCTTAGTATCCAACTGTTTGAGGTTGCTTCTCCGCATTGCATTGTATGGATGAGCTTAATAATGGTGACGTCCCGCTGGGAGGATGCAAGATACGAACCATCAGAGACAACAGTATGGGGCTATAGTAGGAAAGAAGAAGAGCCAGGGGGGTAAACTCTCGATTTAGCAGTGTATAACGGGGCTCATGGAGCGTCCACATTTCACCACCTCTGCTGGGTGAAGGACAGTTGCAGCAGTGACTCACTGACGCAGGTTGAAGAGCTTTGGAGACATGACAGACTGAGGTTAGATCGTTAGATATTTCTTTACGTAAAACAACTATTTGTAAAGATTTTGATACTGACTCACCTCTCAGCTGAGTTCGGTCCTCCATCTTTTACTTCCAGGTCACCATCCTCGCTGCTTCAAAGCAGAGGAGGCAGTCTGAGGACATCTTTGTTGAAGTTCGATGGTGAACTTGACGCCCGGCTTGTTAGAAACTCTCCCGAGACAGCGGTTTGCCTGATGTGAACACCCTGTGGGTCGCTGGACGGGACCGGTGCCTTCCTGGGTTGGGCACTAATGAGCCACACTTGGAGCGGTGGGATGTCTTATATATATATGGGATGTATATATACACTGTACATGTTTCAAACATTATATGAATGGTTCTACATACGTCCTAATTAACCAACAGCACTATGCTGTCGTGCATTGATGTGCTTCCATCTCTCATCCCAATTCTCCTCAATATCAATAAAGTCTATACAAGCAGTACAACACAACTCTGAGATCTAATCAAATAGAATATTATAAACCACCTGTGTGTTTATGACGAGTGTCCAGGGACTTTAAGCTCAGTCCTGCTTTCCGCTAAATGCTAATCTCAGCGTGTTAACATGCTCGACATGACAGTGTGTATGTTTTGCAGGTGCATGTTCACATTATATAAGTAGCACTACACATAATGTGCAGCAGACTGGTGGGAATTAGGGAATAGAGGACATAAATAAAGGATTGCATGGATGGAACATGCAAATGAGGGAACAATATTTTGATTGCAGGAAATGCGGAAATCGTAGAAATATTTCTGCGTGTAAGAGTCGTCTTGAAACTCCTCTTCACTCAGATTAGTGTGGAGCCGAGTGAGATCATTACTGCTGCCGTGGTCACTATCACTGACTGAAGAGAGATAGAGGAGAGCTCAGCGTTCAACAACCCAGTCATCCATCTCTCTCTTGGTCTCTCCCTCTATCTGATTCTGTCTGTATCTCCACACTCTTGTCTGCTCTCCTCTTCCTCTCCCTGCACAGCCGGGCCTGGCTCAGGCCAGGAACAGTAATGTGGATTCGGGGGGCTCCGAGCCAAGCGGCCTCCCAGGGTAATTACCTCAAGCTTGCCGGGCATTTAATGAGGTTCAAAATGATTTATGTTGCCTCATGTACAGAAAATAGAATCAACGATCTGCATATTGGCTTGTTACTGATTAATTCCACACTCTAATTTTACCCTGGATACATTTCAATATTATATTGACATCGCCGTAATGTCCTCTACCTTTCTCTTTACAAAGAGGGAAATTAAAGTTCTACCAAGTTGAGCACATTGATCTCTGCCTCCCGGTGTTGCTGCTGCAGTGCTTTGCATGTTGCTCAAACTTCAAGGTGAAAAGTTGGTGTGTCAAATGAACTCGAGTAGCATCCGAGCCAAACTCCTCCTCATCCTCTCGCATCATCACAAGTCAAAGCACTTCTCCCTCAGTGGTAAGACGGTAAGATATTTATCTCCTTTGACATTGCGGAGAGACACACACTCCTATCTGGAGCGTGGTAGATGTTATTTATCGTCCAGTCACCACAGGGTATCTTCTCCCGCACGATTCGCAGTTCATTTCTACATTTTTGGAGCCGTCCAGCTCTTATTGTTGGCTACTCCCGAGCCGTCTCTGGGTCAGCTGGGTGAAACCAGGCCTGTCCTGCTGTATTTCTGCTGCAAATGAAGCCAAGCCAAGCAGTCAGCCTGGTGTCCGGGGGGAAAAACGGATTATCTAGCATCCAGTCTGCTCCTTTCCCCCCTCAATTTCAAAGCCAACAAATCTATCTACGATCAGTTAATAACACGGCGCGACTGCTCCTTCTGCCAGATCGTACGGTCGGTTTCAATTAGACTTCCTCTCATTGACCCGGGATTTGAAAAGGACCCTGTTCTTGAGCCGGGCCAGGCTTTCATATCGAGGGTTTGTTGACCAGGATAAGCAGGAACTTCTTACTTCTGTCTGGGCTGAGATGAAAGTATTTCTGCCAATAAGTCTTGTTGATCGATTCTTTATTACATCCATATCCCAACACTTATTTTCCAGAATATAAAAAGCTCTACAGAATCATTTCTCTCCTCATATCCCTTCTCCAAATCCTATTTCCTCGAGGTGATGTCTGCATAGCCACAGTAACGTTAGCAGCGCTTTAAGGGGAAATCCAGTGTGATACATCCAACAGCATCAGTTTTTCTCAGCAATTCCCCCGAAAATGATGCATGTTTAGGTGCAGATGATTTGGCCCTGCAGCAGCTTGGGAAGGATGTCATGAAATATTGAGTCTTAGAGCCACAGTGAGAGACGATGTGTTGGTCCTATTGGTCAACAAACCCTCTGACACTGAAGGGGGGAACTGTTCACTTCCTGTTCCCTGTCACGTTCGGTTTGTACTAAGAACATAATCACCCCCTGATCTTAATTAAGTTGTTTCCGTGGCATTAATCCGACATTACGCTCGCTCTTGTTTAACTTCATTAATTCTTCTGAAGACCGCCCCGATGCAGTGATGCAATGCAGACAAGTCACAACGCAACAGGAGGCGTGAAGAAGTAACTGCTCCCGTTCACGTCTTAGAACAAGTCGTTCAAGACCGGATAAATAATTTACCCTCTGTCTTTATTATTCATTAAAACAAAGTGCCCGTCGTAGGACAGACGGAAGAAGAACAAGCTCGTGTGGGGGATCTTTAGAGGCAGTGACGACGGATCTATTTTGTCATTTGGGTTCACGAGCGTCGACCTTTTGAGTTCGGCGTCCGGCGCCGAGCCCGAGGAGCAACAGAAACCTCACGACCGTCGAAATACCAGGCATTAGTCACATCCACACTGTCAATGCTGCATATTTTCTCTCCTTTGCACTTGTGCACCTCTGGGGCCCCGCAGACTAATGCATCCGCGAACACACACACACACACACACACACAAAGGGCAGTCGGGCTTCCTGATCGATTGAGCCGTGCCCTGCTCCGACGTCTCCGCAGGCCTCGAGA
>CAAKHC010008733.1:18172-29581 GCA_901007825.1 Macroramphosus scolopax | reverse complement strand
GGGGGGGGGGGGGGGGGGGGGGGGGGTGGATTCACTCGGTCTGGGTCACGTCCTTCGTCTGAATACTCGGCTGATAATGAACAAAAGACGTTGTCAGGAGCGGCGTTTTCTGTATTACTCGCTTGTTATTTGCTGTGCGTGTCAGCGTACACTTGTTTGTGCTTGTCTGGCAAGAAATTAACTTAGTCACAGATGTCTGAGACAATAGCAGGGAAGGAATCGCCGAGCCAATTCAACCACCTCGGCAACGGTAAAGCCACCTCGCTCCAGCAGACCACTTAATAGCTTTGGCTGATGCACAGTTTGGAAATCCATCAGTCGACGGAGCCAGACTGAGACGAGCAGCCTGCTCAGCAACACCACCGGTGGACCCGTTCACTGTCAGGACGGCTCATTCTTAATTCGATTTTTTCACATTTTACAGACTGGTGAGACCTTATACAGACTTCTGGAAATGATGCTTTTTCTCAGGGAGGGGTGGGGGAGGGGGGGGGTAGGGGGAGGAGCCTCTCAAGTGCTTTTTCATACAATTCCCATAATGAAATGCAAAAGCATTTAGGCCAAATGATCATAAATGATGATAAAACCCTCTGTACCTGGTGAAATGACTTCATTAATCAACCTGAGGTCTCAGATCTCACACCGGGTGAATCATTCCATCAAGTGGAAACTCTGCATGTATCTCGTATATTTCCCTAAAATCTCACATCCACGTAATCTTTTATTATTATAGGCTACTTAAAGCTCAATCTGGCGGGGGAGGGGGGGGAACAGTTTGGCTCCTTTTTTTTTGGTGATGCTGAACTTACTTAAGCCAACTTTGAGAACAAGGTTGCGAAAGGTCGTCCGTGATTCGGTCCCGGAGCGGCTGGGACGTCCACACCTGTTGTCCCGTCTGCTGACAGCTCAAACGGAGGGCGAGCTCGTGCTCGTCCGCCTCCGTCTGCATGCGGCTTCATTCCGCTGACGCAGGGAGAACTTCACATTACACCGGGGCAGGATCTGTGTTAACTGAGTAACGACGAGGCAGTCGGTCATGTCGACACGTCGCACACATCATCCTGTCATAGGGGAGATAGGCAGCGCTCCAGAAACCAAAACACAAACTCCTCGGGACTATAGTGTCATCGCAGGGCGCAGACTTAATGTGCATGTTAACAACAAACGACATGACGAATTACTTCCTCCGCTTCCACTCACAATTTGTTGAGCGGTTCAATAAGGAGATCAATCCGGCGTAATTTGGTTTAATGCCGAAGCGGCGTCGGAGGATGTTTAACTGCAGAAGTGTTTAGTGGAATCTAAGAATAGTTCTAATGAATAAAGTGGAAAACAGATGCTTCATTAGAAGGATGGTTGGAGTGGGAGTGAGACGAAAGTGTTCGTTAATAAGTATTTTTTTTTTATGAATAGTTAATAAGACAAGAGTTTGTTAATTAGACCTGCGATGTGCTGTAACATTCTGTGTGTAGATCCCAACATGAGCAGGAAATCCTTCAACATAAAGACATAGTTGACTGTTTTCTTGAAATAAATAAGCAACCAGACACAATCCCAGTCGATAGATACTTCAGAATGATTCCCTCCTTTGACAGGAATCCATTATCTTCACGCTTCATCTTGTGAAACTTGCGATGTACTTTTCAACCTTTAGTTTTGTCTTTTTGTCCAAATGGATGTTGAGATTACTGAAGGGGAACTTGCGGGTGAAAGACTTCATACGTCAGTCTGCGTATCCGTCCCCGAATCTTTCCGTCTTTTAGAATTTCAATTATATTCTGAAAAGAAAATTGGAAATCGTAGATGGTTTGTATCCTCGATGGAGCTGCCCGTCTGTCACCGCCCGGTTCCGAGGGGAAGAGATATTCAGTGCTTACAAGTCATCCGAGAGGGAACAGACAGTGGGAGGTCACAGAGATGCTGACCGAGTCAAGACGCTGCAGTCTGTTGATTCGTAAGCAGATTAGGAAGTGTAATGTTGATCCTTCGGCTCCACTTTGGATTAAATTACTGCCTGCACACCAGATTCAATGTTTGCTGGAGGTGAAAGCTGAAACACAGATTAGGTCGTCTCGACATTTTATTCATTTATAGACCAGAAAAACATCCAATTAATCCTGAAAAATTACAGGCTAATTGCGTTTAGACTTAAAAGCGGCCGACGACATAATCAAAGCATGCAAGCGGAGAAAGGTGTATTGTTTCTTCTGCTCTATGTTTAGACGATGAAATTAGGTTTGATTTCACGGTAAACTGCAGCGCTTCGTCGAATCGGAAATGAGGAGATGACAAGAAAAACTGGATGTATTTAAACACATTCAGAGGGAGCAGAAATACCTGTATGGATTATTATAGATAGAATATCTCCTGATCATATTAGAGGCTCGGTTAAACATCTGGACAACAGCAGCTACGCAGACCAAACCTCAACGATGTGACCCCTGTTCTGTTTACATTAATCATGTTTGTACCGTTGTTGCACGGCGGGATTCACGTGCTTCATCACGCCAAGCGGCTGGTCAGCAGGGAAATGCACAAACGAACGGAGCAGTGCACCCATACAGGTGGCGAGGAAGACGAAGACGTCCACCAGCAGGCGGACTAATTAAAAGAAAAGCCTCTTTTTAAAATCATTGTGGTGGAAGGGAACGAATCCAACGTGTCAGGGATGAACGCAATTCAATTAGGAGAGGAGCACAACTTTTCAGCAGATGTTAAAAATTGGTTGGAAAGACGAAGAAAACAAGCCGTCTATTAGACGATTGATTGGAAGTGTCGGGGATGTCGTTATAAAACGTGCGTACATGCTGCAGAGATCCAGGTTCCCTCCATTTATCAGGAGGTCGGCTTGTTGTAAAGATATTCTGACCAATTCTCCAATACTATTACTGCTGACAGTAAGACAGAAGGAGGGAAAGGAAAGAGGGGGAGCCGGGTCCAAACGTCCAGACTTCCCTGTACTTGCAGGATCGCCTAATTGCCGGGCACGACACCAGGAAGTGTTTGAGTGTTGAGGTCCGTCCAAATCCCAAAACTCTCTTCCAGAATGTCCAGAAGGGGCCTCGGAAACACTCCGCACTTCCAGTTCCAGTTAAGCAATCAGACAAATACCGTGGTAGGTTTTGATTTAACATAATGGAAATGAGGTCGAGTCTAATAGCTTTCTGCTGTGCGCCCTCACAGTTTCTGAACGGGGCGGCGGTTTCATCCGGCTGATGAGTCTGACGGGAGGTTTGACTAAGAGGAGCCGGCCCGCGACCGGGCGTGAACGGTGGAAATCCCTCCGTCCCCGATGACTGAACTAATCTTAGATAAGTTAGATCAACCGCACGGCGCTCATCAGTCCAGGCGTCTATTTACGAAATCCTGCATGACCGGTCCAGTCGGCCTGGAGGTTCTCCGAGCTAATGATTGTGCGGAAAACCCAACGTTTTTTAGGGAAAAGCTTTACCACACAATCACACAGGGCATGCGGACGTCCGTACAGAATCTAATGTTTCGATTCGGTCTGCCGAATTCACCGCTGGCAAACTCTTTAATAACAAGAAGCTCACTGGAGGAGCGCGAACCTTCCGGCGAGGCCACACCAGCTCACATCGCCCCCTTACGAGTATCCTTTAATCACGGTATATAAGCCGTCATCGGTTCATAAATATTTCCTGAGCAATTCATTAACATGAATGAAGAAAAAGAACCCGGTGAGGCAGCGAACAAAACACTCCCACTGACGTGACAACATATAGAATGTAATTATGATTTCTGACCTCTCTAATTTGTTTGGCTTGCCGGTAAACATGCCGACAGGCGGGAAGATAAATGTCCAACGCGCCGCCTTCGCTTACCGCCCTCCTATATCTGGTAAAAGCAGCCTGTTTTCCAGCGGGTCCCTCGGTGTCAACGCTCCAAACTGACAGTTTAATATTGCAGACGTATCGCCGCCAATAAAGTTAAAAACCGCAGGTAAAAGCAATCAGGCCTGATGATGCTGCGCCGGGCAATATGAAAGAATTGGTATTCATTGTGTCCATTTCAAACAATGAATTATTTATGGCTGCTTGAAGCCGCCGCTGGTCCGGCGTGGAGAAGGATGACTGCAGCAGGGTGAGAGGAGGAACACAGGAATGTTAAAGGCTCGCTCTCTCTCTTATTCTTACCGGGCAAACAGGGTAACGACTCGGCCTACGTTAATGGCTACGGGTCATCTTAGTAACCGATCGGGCTAAATGATAATGGACAATCTCAGGACGTGAGACGTTAACCTGCATTAGAAATCTGACCGCGATGCGTTCGGTGTCTCTCAGGCTGTGAATTAATAATGAAATACATTAAAAGAAAAGCAAATGTTTAACTAACATAAAATCTGACTGGCAGTTCATCTTTTCTTTCAATGACTTCTATGCACGTGCAGTTTGTACCTTGAGCTCTGAGAAAAAGTCTGCAGAAGTACAAAGAGGCTTCCTGCAGAAAGCTCCTGCCAGCTCATGTTGCCGGACAGCAGAAGGAGGAACAATGCGGATCCCATCTCCTCGGGGTTCGGAGTCATTTGCCGCCTCCAGTAAAAGAGTTCAAATATCCCTCGGTGTTTTTCACGAGCGAAACTAAGACGGAGAGTGAGTTGGACAGGTCGATTCTTGTGGCTTTCGGCAGTAATACAGGTGCTGCACAGGTCTGCCGCGGTGAAGATTTACCAGTCACTTGACATTCCCGACCTCGCCTATCGTCACAAGCTTTGGGTAGTGACAGAAGGAATGAGATCGTCGATACAAGTTGTTGAAATAGTTTTTTTCGGAGTCTGCAGAGTGGCCGGGTTTACTCGAAGGGAGAGGGTGAGGAGGTCAGACATCTGGAGGGAGCACCGACTCAAACTTCCTCCTCCTTCAAGTTGAAAGACGAGGTGGTTTGGGCGTCTGATTAGGATGCCTCCTCGACGCCTCCCATCAGAGCCATTCCAGACACGTCCAAATGGTGGCAGTCGCCGTGGTGGACCAAGAACATCCTGGAGGGATTATATATTCATCTGACCGGGGGACGCTTTGAGGTCCCAGAGGAGAGGCTTGGACTGGCTTGTTTGTGAGATGGACGTCTGGGTCACCTTCAGCTGCTGCCTACGCCATCCAGCTCTGGATAACAGGCAGAAAATGGACAGACGGACGGACGGGGGAAGTTGAAAGCCAAGACACCTTGCAGGCAAAGTGGCTGCAGCTTGGTAGAAGTTATTTCTTTTGTCCAGACGTGTGAGCAGATTCAGTCTGAACAGCAGCCTGCTCGCACCTCTGCTACTACTGTGGTGAAACCGGCGCCAACAGTCGCTCGCTGTGTAACGTCCATTCATCAAAGCAGCGGCGGCACCGGAAAATATTATTAGCTTACACCTCCAGTTAAGTGGGAAGCAAGTTTCTGCATTTAATGAAAGGAGGTAATGATTCAATATCGAGGCCAGGTAATGACAGAGACGCCTAATTGCCTGGTTAATAGCAACATCCCACTCAGAGACCTGGAAAAAAAAAAGGAATTGAGAAGTGGTTTAAGTGTGTGAGGCCAATATTCTTACACCCGGGACGTCGACAGAGGAGGAAGCAGAAGATCTGTGGAATTAAAACAAGAATTTAGTCTCTACACTGATAAAATATACAAGGGACTCAATGGACAAGGGATTAATACAACATGGGTGTTCCAGTTCATCAACTCATGGATGTGATTATTGATCGAGGCCTGTAGAATCTTGTCCCATTCCTCCACAAGATCTGTGCAGAGTTCCTGGCTATTCCCATGGACAGAGGACACTGATTCACCCGATGGTCCAAAGCTTCCCATAGATGATCAATACAGGACAGATCTGATGAACAGGGGTTGTTTTCAGCTTCCAGAAAGTGTAACACCAGGCCGAGCACTGATGTTATGTTGACGAACAAAGATAGTAACGATGGGAAATACGACATCATCGAGCTGTTTCTCTGTGCCTTGACACTGTTGTCATTTTTCTTCCCTCTTAAGTCGCTGACATTTATTTACTTCCTCCTCCTTTTTTTGCGAGGGATCTTCCGACAGGTGCTGCCAAACTCCGTCCTCTCCACTTGGCTTTGGGTTGTGACTTTATGTGCGTGCACCGAAATGGGAAAAGGCCCCGGAATGATTCCCTCGGCTTCCAGAATGGAAATGAATGCACAGAGAACATGTGGCTCTAGGCTGTTAAACAAGGTGCACAGACTCCCCCCACCCTCATAAATAATAGTCGTGAAACGCTTTCCCGAGCTCCACTCAGGCTGCCGGGTGTATGATTACACATTTTATATTACATATTTTGATTAAATGTTGTTTTTTTTCACATTCCCTATGAAATCATTTGAATATGAAGATGATGTAATGTTCAACATACGACCTGGGATGATTACAGAATGAGTTGTTGAAGCAAATGAATTTACTGTTATTGAGATAAACGGAGACAGATGGAGTGTTTTGCATTCCGATACAAAGAACGCAAAAACTTATAAGAACTGAAGAGACGGAACAGAAGATCTGATGAAGACGAAGGCATTAGGGCAGGCAGGGAGCGGAGAACAGGGCAGCGCTGACAAGCACTGATAAACCGATAAGACGCGAGTGAAGACAACGAACAGGCGGCGAGCGAAACAAGAACGAACACGAGATAAATGAGATTTCGAGATAAGATGGGAAAACACGTCGAAAGACATTAGAACAGAGTTTTAAACTGCAAGACGTCCGAAGCTCAGAGGTGAAGATGGACAGGATATATCAGATATATTACTGTGTCATGAATACCTGTTGCGCACGTCGAGGTCCTTTAAAAAACGAAATTCTGACGAAGGACAAATTCAGTTATGAGTCGTTTCCTTCAAACACTTCATTTTAATGACTCTCGATCCCAACCTTGATTAGAGTTTGTTTCTAACTGGGTATTTCTTACTAGACTTCATATCCATATAGTGGGACCATCCTCTTCCTGTCTGTATTATTTAGCACATTTCCAGGTCGCAAACAAAAAGACTTCCACCCTTTTAAAAACAGAAATAGTTGAAACACTGTCAAATCTCGAGCTCCCTCCTGAATCCATTCCAGCCTTTGTTATTCTGTTTTTGATGGGATCCATTTGTCATGTCCGGGCATCTGCTTTGCAGCGCCGAGCCTCTGCCAGCTTTCAAGTAGACGTCTGCTTCTGGCTCTGGGTTGTTGGTTCCTTGAGCGAATGAAAGCATGACAGGGCCTGTCATATCTTAAATGTGTCAGCGGGGACTCATTAACTAAACAAATCTGTGCCATCACCCCGCGGTCCAACAAGAGTTCCAGCCTCTGTGAACATTGAAAGAGGGATTGTAAACAAAGGACCAACTGGCCTCACAGACGGCCTCCCCTCTAAAGATAGATTACAAATCCCTTTGCTTTCGTCGTGGCCAAGAGCGAGTCGATCACCTGGACACGGTGTGGACTCCACATATGATGAAAGCGCCTGATACTATAGCTCTGCACCTCTGAATGAGAAACTGTGGCTGGCCAGTAACTCCCTTCATGGACTTGCGTCTTCCTTGAGACCCTCGGGACGGGTTCGGACAGGAAATTAAAAATCATTTTTGGGTTCAGGTCCAGGTCCGGTGGTATCGGCTGAGCTTACTAACTGTGTTGCTTTCAGTGCTGCTGCGTCTCTGTTGCTGATATTTCAGCATGTTGTCGGGCTCCGGTTGGATCTTGACAAAACTCTAGAGGCGTTTCGGGTTCGGGATCTAAGTCCAACGCTCTCAATCTCCTGGTGGGTTCTGCAGAAACACACGGCCCGAGCTGCACTCTAGTCTAGTTGAACGATTTCACCATCTGAGCAAAATTCAAGTATACTTTGAGAAGCTTTCTCCTTTATTTTCTCACCTGGTGTTTCTCACCAAAGCCCCCGTGACGCTCGTCCTCCGACTCCTTCATCCACGGCGTACGTGGTGCGAATCCTTATCACGGCAGTCGCATTCCGACTCTACATGGAACTGTCATGAGCCCTTCCTTCCCCACTTCCTATATAATCCTCTGCTCTCAGTGGGACGTAAATAAGAAGCAGCCTCTCGCTTTCCCCCCGTGAAAGCGATGAAGCGCTTCATCACCGAGATAAGAACGCAGACCGAGGCGCAGCTTCAGGAGAGGAACCAGGGACTCGGGTTGGGAGGTATGGATTAGTTCAGGTAAAGTTAGTATGATTAATTTAATGCTGGGCAACTAGTGCCGAGTCTGTTGCCGTCTCCGCTGGGCTGCTGTTTCCAGCTGTGCAGCAGGGCACGATATATTGATGGAACAGTATCTCCTCCTTCCATTGCAGCGCTCCCATGTTGACTTTCTCTAGTTAATCTCTTTTCATGGTAGGAGTTCTCTGATTAGTCCTTGAAACAGGTTTCTGGCCTCCAATCGAAGACATCCATGATTCATCTGCTCTGCCAACATGCGATGACATAAAGAGCCTCTCGTGGAAGATTGAAAGAAAATTCAACATTTTCCAGATATATAGATTTTTTTTTCTCCCCTGTGCAATTCATATCCAGTCTTAAAACTGTCTGTCAAGTCTGATTCATCCTGTAAAAACTCAACACTCAAACACATTCTCGGTGCATGCAGAGAACCGGACGTCAGACCTTCCTGCTGCTCATCTCCGTGTCCTGCAGCTCGGTAATGTCTTTACATTTTCAAAGCGGAGGGAAAAATTCAAGAATTTATAATCCCGTTCACATCTAATTCTCACGTTTAATGGAATATCTGCTCTTGAAAGGACTATTATAGGATTCTCACTGAAGCTATAGCGCTCGCCCTACTTTCATGGTGGAGCTTAAAGCTGAGCATGCAGCATATAGTTAGAGGAGCCGTGCTGGAATTTTAAGCCATTAATCTTCGTCGCACATTTGTTACTTCAGTCTTTAAAGGGATTCTTGTACATTAGAAGGGATGATAAATCGGAGTTTACTGTATATATGAACAACATGTGTTTGTAAGCTGTGATGAGCGAATGCAGCTGATGTTTTTCTTTCTTTGGAAAACCGCTTCTGTATCTGTAGTTCGGCAGGTTTACTTCACTCTGCGTTACGTTGTTGTCGTCTTCTCCGTCACACAACAGGAGGAGCCGAGAACAGGCGAGTCCGAGGATAATATGTGTTTACCGTAAACTTTGCCTTCAACGACAGTAGAAAGCGTTCTTCTTCTCTCTTCGCTCTTACGATCAAAACCTCTGCTGGTGCGGATCAGCCATTAAGGACAAAAGAAGTACGTGGTATCTACTGTAAACATCCTCCTTGGGTATTTTTAGTTTGTACGTCTGCGTGTATAAAAATACTACCGCTTCTGTAAATTGACTACTTCAGAAAGGATCATGTGTAACAGCAACCCGGTTAGTGGAAAACAAACATTTTCAACCAATGAAGGTTATTCAGGCAACATGGAAATGTTTGAAAACATCCCAGTTACAATGCGGGCCATGCATGAATATTTGATAGCAGAGGGAATGTTTCCTCCCTAGTTTGGATGTTTTGATGGAACATGATGTTATTTGCGGAGGTTGGACGCAGACAATGTTATGTAAGTCAAGTCCTAACACATGTCCAGAGTCAAAGCAGGCAAGTCACACGAGTCCTTAACAGGACCTCAAAGTCGCAATTAACATCAGCATCTACTCAGCCAACCACTAATCAATCAGCCTGGTGACCTCCTGTCCTCTGTGCAGCCTCAACTGTTGACCAGGTTGACAGTTCTTCCGTCCCTCCTTTGATTTCTGAGCCACATGTTTTGCATGTTGCAGTTCCTTTTGTTCCCCTTGAGGACAGCGTCGTCTCTGCATGTGAGGGTGAAAATCTTTGGAAGCATTTTCACAGATCCTCTCTTGAATCTGTCTGTCTGCACCGACACGCAACTTCTTCCTCTGTTTGCTGCTCGCCAAACATTGGTGATTGGTGGCAGATGGATCCAAAGCGGAACAATAATCAGGGATTTGTTTGGCTAAATACTTCTTATGGCATCACTTTTAATATTTTGGGCTTTATGAGAGAATCAAGTCTTTTCAAGGCTTGGGCTTTGAAGTTATAAAGTCATGTGACTCGAGTCAACACCTCTGGTTATCTCTGACACAGCGCCTGGTCTTCCACGATTCTATCAATCCTCAATTGTTAATATGTAGAGATCAAATCACACCATGTGTTTGTCTTCTGAGATGTTCAGCTCAGACCATCAGAGGTTCATAAATTCTTCCTGTGTCATGACATACTGCACATTACACAGTAACAGATCAGTAAAGCAGGGATGGACTTTCCCATTCACTTGACAGTACCAACAACAAACCATGTTACGCATGTAAATACAGTCTCATGAATGATTGTGGAGCTGGAAACATTTATCGTCAGCTGACAGTGAAGACGGTGTTTTTTTTCTTCTCCCTCTAAGTCCGTAACAGGGTGTGCAGGTTCCCAGCATTCAGAGGGGCACACGGCACACACAGGTGTGAGTCCTGGCGCAGTGAATGATGTTCAAACAGCGAACGCTTCATCATGCTTGTTCTGCTGCTGCAGACGTGCTGGGGAGGAACGCTCCGTGCTCAGACGGGCTGGAACTAGGTGACATGTCTTTCCCTTTAAATGATGCATCAGCAGTCTAATATTAAAAGACAGTACATGCAAGATGTTTGAGTTTATATACTACTAAAATATTTACCTCCTGGATTACATTCGCAGTCATATGAAGGAGGTTGAGGCGGATACACAGAACACAGAAGTAGTACAAGACTGCTGTACACTGATCACCATGAGTGTTTATGTTGGCTGAAAAATTTAAAGATGCATTTAAACTCATTCAGCAAACATTAACACCAATAGAAGACAACAATAGATTAGACTGAAAGCTGTGATGGATCACGGTCTCAATACAATTTCTGAGCCATATTTCATCCATGAAGAACAGATGCCCGGAGGATAAGAGCCCGATGGAGGCAGCGTGTATGAAATTATAGAGCTGTTTATACGCAGACACAAACCATCTTACAGGCAAACATCGTTTATGTGTATAATACACAAAAGCAACTGTGTGGTTTCCTTCCTTTCCTCTATTCTGCTATTAGGAAAAGGTGGTGGATTTGTTCCGATCTCATTAAAAGCTCCTGGGTCGTCCCCTGAAGTGAGACAAAAGCTTTAAATGTCCTCTCTTTTCTCGTCAAATTAAACATGTTCCTCAGATGCACCATCAGTGTTAATAACAAGGAACGGTGGGATGATATTTTACACTTTCCTTCAAGATGTCTGACCATAGTCTAACATCCCTGCTGTCAGTCGTACAGCTTGTTCTCACGCAAAGGGAAACTTGTTCGCCGTCGGGACTTTGACAACGATGCTCGTGTTGCTGTCCCGGCGGCCATTATCCACTGTGACAAATAAGCTGCGTGAGATG
>CAAKHC010008733.1:5208-18152 GCA_901007825.1 Macroramphosus scolopax | reverse complement strand
ATACAATTTCTGAGCCATATTTCATCCATGAAGAACAGATGCCCGGAGGATAAGAGCCCGATGGAGGCAGCGTGGATGAAATTATAGAGCTGTTTATACGCAGACACAAACCATCTTATAGGCAAACATCGTTTATGTGTATACAGTAATCCCTCGTTTATCGCGGGGGTTACGTTCCGAAAATGACCCGCGATAAGTGAAATCCGCGAAAAAGAAAACTTTTTTTTTTTTTACAATTAGCAACTATTACATGTATACAAATACAGTGACTCGCGTGTAGGCCGTTTCACTGCTCTTCAGACTGGGCCGCTGCATCCTGACTGCGCTCTGCAGTGTTCTCTTCTTCTGAAGCCCGCGGTGCAGTACACCGCGGGCAACAGTTATGTGTGCAGTACGTACACATAACTGCACGAGACGACAAAATGATAGCACAATTCGTAGCATGTTTTGATACAAGAAGCGGGAGTGAGTTTTTAGCGAATCAGAATGCAGAGCACAATGCACCAAAAAAAAAAAAAAATGCATTATGAAAATCCGCGAAATAGCGAATCCGCGATAAGTGAACCGCGAAGTGGCGAGGGATCACTGTAATACACAAAAGCAACTGTGTGGTTTCCTTCCTTTCCTCTATTCTGCTATTAGGAAAAGGTGGTGGATTTGTTCCGATCTCATTAAAAGCTCCTGGGTCGTCCCCTCAAGTGAGACAAAAGCTTTAAATGTCCTCTCTTTTCTCGTCAAATTAAACATGTTCCTCAGATGCACCATCAGTGTTAATAACAAGGAACGGTGGGATGATATTTTTCACTTTCCTTCCAGATGTCTGACCATAGAGGAACATCCCCGCTGTCAGTCGTACAGCTTGTTCTCACGCAAAGGGAAACTTGTTCGCCGTCAGGACTTTGACAACGATGCTCGTGTTGCTGTCCCGGTGGCCATTATCCACTGTGACAAATAAGCTGCGTGAGATGAACAACTTTGTCCCGGTGTCGGGGCAGAAGCACGGCCCGCCCTAATTTAAAATAAAGATAGGTTATTGATTAATGGTCCTGAACTATTAGCTTCTGTGCCGGGATTTCTGATATGCAACAATTACTACGGGCAGGATGCTGAGGCTGCGAAGAAGAGCGGGGAGGGGGAACGGGGAAGGTGGTGGAGCAGATCGGACAGGATGGCTGGTCAGCAGAAGCAAAAAGTTAATTGTTTTCTTACATTTGAGCTTGTTGTTCTTTACAAGGCAACGCCAGGAGAGGGTAGGTAAGGTAAATAGAGACTGTAAGCATCGACTGCCATGCAGGACATTCCAATGTGTCTGTCAATGCGCAGAACCTGCACGAATAATAAATTAATGTTAATTAACTTGAATCTACTGAAGAAGTGAGATCTTACAATGCCGTCCATTGATCGGAGAACATTTCTCTTGCCGTGAGGGCCACTTGATTGATGGTAAAACATTTTTCCTGCTCACTAAACTCAATCTGCTGTCAATCTTCCGGGGCTGCCGAGCCTGGAGAGACAGAACTCGCTCATCCAGGAAAAGACAACTCGCTTTCCAGTAAAGTATGTGATGTCATTTCTGCCGCGAGGATCGGGGGGAAGCGAGCTTTTATAAAAAAAACGTGTGACCTTTGCTTTAGGGTTGGAGTATGTTAGTTGTGAATTAATGATGCAGATTATAATAATTGAGGCAATCCAATAATTCTCCTCATCACAGGACCCCTCGGGGGCTCCTCTGGCATTGTACTCTGCTCCTAATCTGCCTGTGGAAGCCTTGGATGTGCATTCGCCTCAGAGGAGCTTCTGTAGCAATCAGCATGAAGGTTGTGCTTGTCTGCAGAAGAAAAAAAAAATCTTTCTTTTGGTCCGCGGTTGAGACAAAACTGACCCTCATTACTGACTTGTGTCCGTGTCCTTGAACCGGTGGCTGTAAAGACACACGGTTGTGTTGTTATATTCCAGGGTAGGTTTATGTGGATGGGTTCATCCTGCAGAGAGCTGGAGGCGTGAAATAGGAGGGTATTTATGTCTGTTTGTGTAAACTCGCCAGAGGTAGAGATGCTGCATTCGTGCAGCGCCTCTCCAACTTAACGGTAATCAAAGCGCTTCACGATGTTGCCAAATTAACACATTCACACACTGCTGGCACACGTGTTGAGGCTGCTGAGCCAAGATGTTAACACGTACACGCACTGATGACACGGCGGTAACCTTCTGATTGCGGGGCGGCCGCTCTTCCTCCCGAGCCGTACCTCCAGAGGTCCGCTCTCCAGCGACGTGCGGATTGTTCTGATTTAACGAGACAAAGAGGCTCTGCTGCCAACAACACGTCTGCCCCGAACCTGATAACGCTGTCATTGTCCCCTGTGAAGAGCTCTTCCCTTAGATCTGAGAAGAGCTCCTTCTCATCCAAGTTAACCCCCAGAGCTCCGTCTCTCTCCCATTCTTCTCTACGACCTCGGCGGTATCTTGGCGGGTTTTAATCAGGTTTCCCATGAATCCATCTCCACTCGCTGCTTTTGCCCTTTTTGTTTCCCACCTTAAACCAGCTGAGGACTCGGTCTCATCAAGATAAATCGATATAAAACGCATGCACACACCTCTCCTCTGCGGCTGGAATCACACAAATGCGAGAGCGATATCTATGCAAATATATGCGATCTGCTCGTTTGTTTGAAGGCCGTGCAGTCCAGAGGTCAAACACGAGTGGAAACTGTCTTCATTGTGTCGCGTCCGCAGCTGCAGTCACGCACTTCACGAGGGGAGGGAAACGCTAGCGTGATCAGAGCAGTAACGTCGCATGTTGGCGGAAAAAACATACGACATGCATCAGAACAATAGCAGGCTGACACGCGTGGGCACGGTGGAGATGAAAGGAGATGGAGGGAGGGAAAATTGTTGAGAGGCAAAAAAAAGAAAGGGAGACGGGGGTTTGAGGAGATGAAATTTAAGTGAAGGGGAGATCAAACACGGTGTGGTGATGAAAACAACAGAGAACCATGCGAGTGGTTCCTTGAGAGCGATCACATGCTAACCGACGAGCATCCTTGTTTATTTTTGCTGCAGTTAGCCTCGTATCTGTCATCTCCTCTTCATCAACCCTGATCCTTTCTATCTTCCTACGCCCTCCTCTTAATCCGAACCCTCCTTTTAGATGATCTTTTTCAATCAGCGCAGACAGCTGAGCTGCACATTTAGCTCTTTCGAATAGATTCTGGCATGCGTGACGTCATCGGCCGGCGTCTCTGTCGACTAATTGGACCCTGTCCTGTCCGTGGCCTTCAGGGACTCAGACATAATTAAAGCGGAGGGACGGGAAGTGTCAAGTTCAGGCCTGCTAACCACACCCCTTTAATTGGTGAGAGTGACGGGTGGAGGGCAGGGCCGAGGGTGCTGGATCGGTCCGATCTGGAATGCCTCCATGGTTTCCTCCATCGGTTTCGGGGGCGGAGGGAAAGTGACGGTAATGAAGCTGGAGAGTGTTTGATGCCTAATTGTCAGAGAACGAGCACGCTGGGCTATAAGCAAGGAGATAATGTGAGTTTAAATAAGCTCGTGTTCATGATGTGTGTTCTTTGGCTCGTTTATCCGCGGTTCATTACCTCAGCCGAGGACGTTATGTTGTTGCTGGCGTCGGTTTATCTATACGTCTGCTTGATAGCAGCAACGCGGCAACAATTTTCATCAAACTGTCTGGAGCGGGGTAGAACGGTCCGAGGAAGAGCTCGTTAAGTTATCGGGCTGATCTGTTTTTCATAGGAATGAAAACATTTTTCTTACATTTGGCGGAAGTTTGAGTGAGCGGAGGATTACTGTACAGGCTGCCACGGTACACCAAGTCAATCAAAATAACAACTGACACATCCATGTAGCTTACAGCCCGACGAGCCAGAGGCCCCTCGACTGCACCTTCAGTGAGGCGGAGCAGAACATTCAGTCCACATGGCAGCGACATGAGAAAGATATTCATCGTTAAATTGATGGGATTCATCTTACTTGTTGCTAGGAAGGAAAAACATTCAGCACAAATGCAACAAAGACAATTTAACCACATTACAACTAGTTAGCAGTTGCAGGATCAACTCTGGGAGGACAAGAGAGGACGATACCGCAACTCAGACAATCATCTGTTCCAGATGTTGACATTGTAAAATGACGGCGAGTGAATCCTGCAAAGGTAAGATTTAAATTGCAAAGAGGCCCAATCATGCAGGAAACATGACCGCGATAGCTTTCGCTAAGACTTTGATTGTCCTTATCCTGGCAAACACCGGATCTGCCCGGCTTGTGTAGACGATGTAAACCTGCACAGGAGGCAATTAACTGCACGGCACAGCTGCCACGGCGCACGAGTGTCCATTCACAGTCATGAACCTCATGTGATGTGGAACAAGATCCTTCGGTCATTCATTAGAATTTGGACTCCCGCGTGATTAAAAGGAATAACTTAGCCTGCCGCCGTCTCTTTTGATGATATTTCAGGTGGACACTAATTTGAGCCAAGTGACCTCAACACTCTCTGTGATGGTTGGAGGCCTTCGCTGTTGACAGGGAGTCAGCGGCGGAGAGGGGTTAAGAGCTGTTATTATGTGCTCTGCGTGAAACCCCTTACATCAATATTCATGCTGGGGGGTGTGGTGTGTGTGGGGGGGCTTGTCTGGCCTCTGTGTGGATTTAATCCAATTTACAGAATGCTGCCAGTGACAAAATGTCAATCCCTTCCTCTCCCCTTTGAGGACATAAGTGACCTCAACACAAGGTTCCTGGCACATCAAACACCTCAGTCACACTTTTTCTTTCTTTCTTTCTATGACTTCTTCCCCTTCAAAGAGTCGTTACACGATTCAAACTGATAAAAAAAAAACAGCCCTTTCAGTTGGATATTGTGAAAGCATCACTCACCCATCGCTAATGAATCAGAAGCAGAGGAGAGGAGTCATAGAACAGACGATGGGGATTGATGATGATCCGGCGTGAAGGACAGGTTTCACATGGTTTGAAAGAACTGGAGAGAACTGAGGAGGAAGAGGAGCGAACGTGTTCACCACGGAGATATACGAGGGGATTACGACGGACACGTGTCGGGAGCTCGCAGTCATCAGCTGGCTGCCTTTTATTCAACAGTAATGAAACACCATCAACCTTCACATGTGACATTCTCCAGTCCTGGCTGAGCTACAAATGCACATTTTTCAAAACCTGAGAATGACGAACTGACCAAACTTTAACCGCAGCAAGACCGAATTATTTTGTTTTTTCGTACTTCCAGAAGTGGATTTCAATCCCGCGGTGGCTTATCAATGATAATAACAGATGATATGCACCTTCTGGTCCGACTGGAGTGTCCTGTAATGATAGTAATAACACGGCGATGATTGTGTGAATCATTTCTTTTATAAACTGCCCTGCGTAGAAGCACCACCACGGACGCCACATGGTTTTTAACTTTCCTCTGATTCTCCAATAATTATTGCGGCAGTTATAGGACACCTGTCACTTCAATGTACAAACATGTAACCCTAATCCCGGTGGTGGATCTATGCTCCAGATGACGGCTGATAATAGTCATTTTATGGGCTGATAACATCTGTAAGAGCTGTTGCAAAACGCTGTTATTCTCCTTGCTGCAGACGGTTAGTGAAAACTCACATGGCCAAAGTCTTGTGAAAACCTCAATCACGGCGCTAAAAAAGATCTATTAAAAGTTTAGAGTGACGTGCACCTTTTACAGCGTTGAGTCATTCCCACTCTAGCACGTCAGCTCATGCCAAATTACAAACCCGCGCTCACACTTAGAGTTCGGACTTGTAAATAAGCAAATGAGAAACTGGCGATTGGTAATCGAGAGCCTGCTGCAAATTAAGAGACCCTTCATTCATCAGATCTGGGTTACACATCAGTGGGTTGTGCGTGCATCAGACTGGTAAAGGGGAGCAATCAGTTGCTGTGGATATTTTAGCTCAGGTTAAATGAGCTGGGTCCAATTCAGGCCTCTGCTGCAGAAGCGGCTGCGGTGATGGCGAATATTTTTCCTCATTTCTGAAGGAAGTGGAACAGTTCTGGCAGGAATTACTTTGATTTATTACAGCCCCATTTTCCCGAGCCAGCCGGTCCTCTTGCAGCAGGCAGGACTGCCGTGTTGTTAATCCACGGTGATATCTATAAAATCCACACAGGGTCTCCTGAATCTGTTAGGTATCATTTTTTTCTAAATGTCATTTGAATTTTCTAACGAGAGCAAATCCATGGAGAGCAAAACATTGTCTGGAAACAGAAGGTGTGCAAACATCCTCCTACAGGGACATGCAAATAGAATAAGAGCACATACTGGCTTTTATTCATTCCTATTGGGGGACAGAGGTAATTGAATCCAGTCTGGAAACCATTAAGATTATTTATGCCTTCCTTCAGAGGAAGCATGAACAATGAAGGAGAGCTCACTAAAGGCCTTGCTTACCCTGCGTGCGATTTTTTAAATCTCTTTTCCTCCTCGCGTTGTATAAAAATAGATTGTCTTAGGCCTGAAGAACATCATACAGGAACGGAACAACGGCGTGATCTTCTTACGCGTTTGCATTCAACTGCGCGTTCCTGTCGCGGCAGCCAAATCCCACCTGGCCAAGCTGAGTGACACCGGCGTTAAATAATCAGCAGCGGGGTTTAAATTTGGCTCGCAGCACGCGACTTAACCGAGCTGTCAGTCACATCGCAGCAAAGAACATATTCATCTTCATTTGAATATTCCTCATGACCTCACACTCCAATACCATCACCCAATTAATGCATTTAGCTCCATATAGTAGACTTATATGTATTAGTACAGTATATTAGTATATAGTACTTGCAGGAATACTTCTTTCACCATTGAATATTATATGCTTACATTTGCACTGTTAATCATAAACTGAAAGTATCATTTACTGCATGCACGGTTTACATTCAGCTGTTTTTTCTTTGCTATACATCTTGTACTGTTTAGCCGAAAAGCCATTTTCTCGTTAATCCCCTGACAAACTAAGAGACAAGCTATTCCAACCTTCATTTTCCCAATGTACATGATGAATTACTTGCTGTTTCCATTACAATCTTAGAGCGCGCTTTGACTTTTAATATATTCCGACATCATGTGATTTGGTTTAATGCATTACACATACTGTGTAGCTTTGTCATACAACCGCCGCTGCAGAGAGCAGCTGTAAACATCATTTCCATATCCGAAAAAATGTCTGCCCTGATTGAGAAATCCACACTGGTGCCCCGTGACCAGCAGACGCCTCATTTATTTCTGTAATTACATGAAAGTTGTTTAAAAATCAATGCTGAGAAACACTCTCGCGGTCATGATGGATGCACAGCCGGAGCAATTCTTTTCCACTTAAGGACATGTCTCACATTCGGTTTATCTCTGACCTTTTTTTTTCCCCTAGTTCCAGGGTGAAGGAACAGTAATTCAAAAGGATTTTTCAAGGAGGCATCGGCTTCAGATGGTAAATGCAGAATTACACCTTTAAAAAAAAAGAAAAAAAAAAAAACGACTTCAGACGGGGTAAAGAGAAAATAGATCACTTTATGCTGTCCAAACATTTATTTAACTTTCAATCTATTTCACCCACACAGCGGCGTTTGTAAATGGAGTGTAATCTTCAAGGGTACCGTATCAACCAATGCATCCACTTCACTGCCTATATAAAGAACCATGGCCATATCTCACCTGTCAAACAAAGGTACGGCTTCCCTCTGTTAATATGAAGCATATAGTTCTCATGGCAATTAATAACACTAATCCAAGCACATGCTAATGTACTTTTCTCAGCCGCATCATTGTGTGGATTCGGTCATGCATGAATCAAAAGGTCCTGCTGCTACGAAACCGGAGAAGAAAAGGCTTTAAGCAATTAAACAGTGCATTAAAAGCGCCACTGAGGGCAGTCGATGTTAAATAACTTGGGATGAGATTGCACATTGCAACATGTGTGCCTGGAGACTCCCGGTGTCGACAACAGCTCAGCGATATTCGGCAAAGAGCCAAACGCACGATAGCAGTGCAGGAGAGGAAGAGTTTGGCTGCAGTAGGGGAGCCACGTCCACACACATCGACACTGCAGATTGGGGGCGATCATCTTTTTAGATTTTTTAATTAAACACATAGCTGCAAACAGAACAGCACAAATGTGGAAAATAAACAACAGGCAAAGGACACTCTTGGTGGTATTTGTGTGACCAGGTACATTTAAGGGGTCAGTACACCTTCGAGCTGGTTCTGTTCATGGATGCACAAGTACATGTTGAGCTAGGTTTGTGCTTTCAGTCCAGGTGGTTCCATGGCACTGCCTTTACAATCAGTTCAGGCATTGAAATGTCAGCTAAAACAACATATCTCTCTCCAGTGAAAATGCAGTTTTGACGATGTGTAGCCACGTTCCCAGAAATAGATCCTCACATCTCCTGCCAAGTTCCAATCATCCAACCAATCTAATATAGCTGATTTTAAAACCTACGGTTGGATTGTATGACCTGACGTTGGGTTAAAAATGTGATTAACCCATTAAGAGCTCAATCACAGCCCTTATTGTGCCTCAGCTGCCATGCTGGTGCGTGTTCAAGGTACATCGCACCACGGTGGAGAGATAAGCAGCTGTCACCGAAGTAAGGAGAGGAGATGATTTAATTGCAGTAAAAGGGCAGCGGTTATTTCCAAGAACTGAATTTTCCTGGAGACTCTTTTGGAGCAATGAACGTACTTATACAAATTATATACAATCTGTACAGTACGACACCCTCTGTCCTCCTCAGCTGATGAAGTCATTTCATTTCAGATATATATTCATTGTCCTGGTCATCGTGGACGTTCTCGTCCATTATTAAATGTGAGCTATGTTTCTTTAAACCCAATCATCAGTGCACGGCACATGAAGCTATTTCTTTACTTATATTTTAAGTCAATGTGTCCTGACTCCTCTAGCGATGGAACGAATTCCTCCCCGCTCTCAAGAATGTGATGGGTGACATCCTTGCATCCATCACTATAAGTGGAGGCTGAATAGCCTCAGGAGCAACCATGGTTGAGTTAAGGTCTATCATTGCCTGTGACAGCCATTTACCTCCACATTGCACCTACCCTCGCTGATCAATGGGCAGGACATTGTTGGATTGCTTTCCGGAGGGAGGGACTGTCAGAGGGGGTTGACAGAAATACAGAAAGAAAGGCGGAGGGAGAGATTGAAAATTATAAAGAGGGAGAAACTACTGGATGTCTGCTTTGTTTTGACTTCAGAGTAGCCTCGGGATAATGGTGCCATTGGTAGATTAAAGCGCACTTGACTGTAGAGTGAGATATCGTGTGTGTGCGTGAGAAGAGATCCTTCAGCTTAGGAGAAATCTCCCTTTTAAATGAGGAAACATAAGCTTGGTTTTGCTAACGAATCAGCGATAAGTGTGCGTTTTTTGTAACAATGGGCATTGGGAAAAGAAACAGCATAATGAAATGTAAAAATATGAGGCAGAAATAAAGGAAGCTCCCATTCTGTGAACACCGCTGCCAGTATCACAGTTTGCCAACGGAGGACTCGAGAGGGTACGCTGCTGAAAGGTGGAGATGCTCAGCTCCGGTAACCTGGTTACGGGTCATTCGGCAGCGCTCGAAGGACCCTCGAAGTCCTGGAATCCCCGGGCCGTTTAACTCCTGAACTCGGTTGCGGTTGCCCATCATGAGGTTGATACGACGTGCCAACAGGCTGCTACATAAAACGATGTTGCATAATTGATTTTCTTCAAAGCATCATGTTACTACTATTTGATGTTAAAATAACAGCTTGAAATGCGTTTTGATGGTACACTGACTTCTAATAAATGCAGTTCTTTCATTCCCACTCCCGAATTGCCTGTTCGTGCAATATGTTTCATGGGGTGAACGGGCAGGAAAAACTGAGTGACGCTTTATTGCACGAGAAACTCGCTCGGAATTGTCAGTATGTAAGTAATATCACAATTGAACATACAGAGGAGGAGGTTGACTGAGAAAGATAAGAGAGAGGAAGGAACCTCACCAGTGTCGGTGTAACGCTAGACGTTAGCAAATACATTGGAGAGAAAGCAAACTCAACTCGCCACTGACGTGTAACGGATGCAGCTGCTGTTTGTATTTACAGCTTACCGTTAGTTCAAATATATTTCCACTCCTCTCTGCCCCAGTGTCAGAGAGGACAACGCTCAAATATTACAAGTAGTGCGGTACTCTCCCTGCGGACATACCAACAGAACTTAATGCGCTAGTGTTCAAATATTACCACTTGTGCCAGGAGAGGCCGCTGTTGCTAAGCGAAGAATAAATCATATTTCAAGACTTGTGTTGCTGCAACTGTCATTAATTCGTTTTTTATATATACACACATGATTATTTTACCATCTCTACATCTACTTCAACACTTGGTTCTAATAGCCTCGGAAACGTCTCCTCTATCCTCCACCCAGAGCAGGTGCAGCCACTTTGTGTGGCTACTTAAATGGCTGAAAAGATGGATTGATGATGAGCGTCTCGTGTCCTGTGGCATATGTTAAGGCGCTGCATGAGCTGCAACATCTTCATTCCACATGCTACCCCTGTTGCATTTCAATCCCCATCTCTCTCTGCACCTTTCCTGTCATCACCCACTCAAAGATTGTGCAAAGGCAGCTTTTATTGAGTCCTCACATCTAACAAGACTCATTGTGGGAGTGTGCTGATTTTTTAGTCAGATTTTTAGCCTTATACTTTGAAGTCACCAGGAATTACTTATACTCTTCTAGGTTTGTGTCAGCACAAAGTAACCTGAACTTTCAGTCTTTTCCCCTGCAGGCGGAAGGTAATTATCTTTTTAACACAGCACCTGAGGAATATCTCAGAACTAAAAATGACGAATAAGGAAAGTAGAGACATCATCAAATTTGTTTCCCGAGGACATATCTTCATAATACATTTCGTGCATGTGAAGGTAACATTAATAAATTCAGTTTGTACTCTTTTGCTTCAATTCATGTTCTTCTTTTGAGCAGGCAACCTGTTTAAGGACTTTAATTTAATCCCCAAAGAGCTCCCCTTATCTTGTTGAGTCTCAGTATCAATACCGTGATAAAAATATATTCTGGTTGAGGCAGGAAACCACGTTCATGGTTTGTTTGGCAGGTAATCGTCTGTAATTTCCCCTCTGCCACCGGATGTACTGGATTTAAATGTGCAAAAGTAATTGTTTGGAAAAATTTTTAACTTAAGGTGAAATAACCTATTACAGATAGCAAGACAATTTAAAGTTCTAATTCGGGGCACAATGGTGATGAGTACAACTGCAGCTATGCTACTGAGCATTGTCAAAACAAAGGACAATAAATTCACTTTAAAATGTAGACTCATTCACCCATTCATACACTGATGACATCAGGTGCCATTAGGGGTTCAGTGTCTTGCTCAAGGATACTTCCACATGGTCTCTGGAGGAACCAGGGATCGAACCTCCTGAGCCATGCCTACCTCCTGAGACAAGCTTGCCTCCTGAGCCAAGCTTGCCTTCCTCCTGAGCCATGCCTTCCACCTGACCGATACCTACCTCCTGAGACAAGCTTGCCTCCTGAGCCATGCCTTCCTCCCGACCGATACCTTCCTCCTGAGCCATGCATACCTCTCAAGCCATGCTTGCCTCCTGAACCATGCTTTCCTCTCGACCCATCCCTTCGTCCTAATCCTAAGCCATGCCTTCCTCCCGAGCCATGCCTTCCTCCCGAGCCATGCCTGTCTGGAGTTGTACACCATCATCAGTGTGTATTCACACTGCAACTCTGTTGACGAGTTGCTCGCTCCTTTCTGACTGTGGGCGTTGTGAGGGGCTGTGAGTGCATCTATGTAGTGGTCCTTTCATCCGGCTCTGTATATTTTCCCTGATTTCATTTTTCCCTCCATGGTGCACGTTGTTGATGCAGTTACTACAGACAGTGCTGCAAATCAGATTTTATTATTGGGAATTACCTGAAACGTACATTGATTTCCAACACTTGCCGAAAGTTTGAAGGGCTGTAAACAACTTCTTGAAAAAACTGAGAAGGGAAGCAAGGAAGCGCAGACATCTGCTGATTGCTGCTAAGAGTAGAAAGGTTAGCTGCGGACATCAACTCTGGCTCAGCATGAAAGCTGAGCTTGGACAGTTTTCTGAGCTCTTTGTAGCTATAAGAAGGCAAGCAAACTGCTACCGTTGCACTAGGTTTTCAGTTAATTATCAAAATTAATGAAGCAGTTATTCTTGGGTGGAAGCCTTTTTTCTGCAGCACTGCTTTTCATTGGAGACCTTTTTTTAAAGAATGTGATTAAATAGAAGAAACATTTTATTCTTAGCTGCACTGTCACAGCCTCACAGTGGTAATCACATGCAAATATGGGTACAATAAAGTAAATATATACGCAACATTATGCTGCTGCTGCGCTTGCTCTTATGAAGTGAAACTTGACAAGCCTTTGTAGAATACTGTACATTATTTAGACAAAGTATGAATTCCTGAGCTGCCCAGAAATATGTAACATCCTCTGTCGTAAACTTATAAGTTATTCATCAAACAAATGAAGAAGTAAATAATAAATGATGAAAGCAGTAATACAAAAGAATCCGATGAACGGCTTGGAGGAGCTCTGCAATAAATCAACATTTCACATTAATCAGGTATTTCAGCATTTTATCCAACATATAGTATTATTAGTGTATTTTTCAAATGACACACGACAGGCAGAAAGGAAAATTGGGCGAGTCATAACAAGCATGGAGAGAGAGAGAGAAGCTGTGTATGAATTCTTAGCAGCAGGGACGCAATAGACGCATCCGACGAATAATCTGAACTAAAAGCAGCAGCGTGCCACGTGGGGTAGATGAGATTGTAACTGCTACTGCAACGTTTGAGTCTACTGAAAATCCTATTAATGGGGTTTTATTTCT
>CAAKHC010008731.1:0-15390 GCA_901007825.1 Macroramphosus scolopax | reverse complement strand
GTTTATGACTACAAGCTGATTAGCTTTTATTTAAAAAAATAAGGATCATTAGGTTGCATCAACAAAGCCCAGATGGAATTCACCTCTTAATATGGTAGAAAACCAATTAAGTTTGCAAGTTAATTATGGGTCAAACAAGGACTAAGAGTCAGACAACTCTATCACTTTGTGCAACACATGGTGAGTGTGATTTTCTTTCCAGAGTCTATTTCAGCAGGGCTGTTAACTCTGAATACCAGCTTTTAAAGCCTGATTGTTCTACATGTTCTACATTTAAGCAGAAAAATACTAAATTAGGGCTTGTACACCTGACCAAACAGCTGCTGAACAAACAAGTTTATGTTGGATTTTTGCCTCACCATCCCTATTTTAAGAATGAAAGGTAAATATACGACTCCGGGATGTAGCTGCACCTGAAACAGACCAGAGCAGCAGCCCTTCAATCCTACGTCTGTTCCTTGCAACACGATGTCTGCCATATATACGTAGGTCTCAATAATGTAAAGGTGCCACCTGTGCACACAAATAACATCACACTCAAATCCACAGGTCGTATACCTCCACAGTTTTCAATAACCTGTCCTGTTGAAACATTCAGGCCTCATTGATCAAAAACGTGGAAAGCAGTGTGACGTGTGTACATGCTGAAATATTGTTGTCCCTGTTGGCAGCCACAGCCCTTCATTTCAGAGCAGTAATAAGTGAGTTTACCTGCAGTAATCATCAGCTATGCGTCTGCACCACTGCAGCAGATGTGTCCTCTCCGCCTCTGGTGGTTCAGAGGAGACAGAATTACTGTGGGAAAGAGGAAAGCTTGTCTGATGTGAAAAAACTGGTGATTATTCTAAATAAAGCTCCGTCCACATCCAGAGACTTGAGAAGTGGACTGCATAAAACAGGTGGACATAACCATTGTTGGCCATTGGAAGGAACCAGTAAGTTGGCTTAAAGGAACAGTTTGACATTTTCCAAACTAAACATTTATCTTTTGTTGCAAGTGAAATAAGATACCCATGATGTTTAAGTCATGCCAAAATTAGCTTAGCTTAGCATAACGACTGAAAGAAGGGGGAAATAGTCTCTGAGCCTTCTGTCTCTAGCTAGGCATACTTAATGCACATACAGTATATATGAGTGTGCATTAATCATCTCATCTAACTCTTGGCATGAAAGCAAAAGCATGTATTTCCCAAAATACTTTACATGCGCTATATGGAATATTTGTGTGTTATGTAAAAGCAGAGGTAGTGAATCCTCACATGAAGATGTATTCAGTATCAGTGAGACGCAGAGGGTTTGCTTTTCATAGAGTAGCCACTAGAAGAAAAAACAGCCCTGCTATTTCAACAACAGTGGAGCATTCTTCAGTGGCATTAGAAAATATTTGGAGAGGGAGGGAGAAGAAGAGAAACCCAAGACATCAACACATTGAGCTTGGAGAGCTAACAGGCACAGGAGGACGACCTGCCAACAGGAGAGGTGGCTTCCTGGAATGTGAACAAACACATCACTTCTCTGTTGCTGGGTATCACCTTCACCTTCGGTTTCTCTCTCTCACACTCAACTTGTCTATAAGCTGAAACCAATATTTGGGAGCTACTAATTACTTATATCTAAGTGTATACATTTGCAACTTTTAAAAGCAATGCAAGAATCAACCAGAATAAATGTTACAATGTGATTCTGATATAGCACGTTGACGTTCAATAAACACTATAAACTCTGTCTATACTTGTTTTTATTGGGGCTATCGGACGTCTATTGACAGCAAGCTACATTTATTAAAATATGAACAAGAGAAAAAGTTACAGCCACATGGGCTCTGTTATCTCCTTTCAACCATTCAGAACCTGGTGGTTCATAATTTCATGGCAACCTATCCAATACTCATATTTCAGTCTGGACGAAAGTGTTGGAATGACTTACCTGGTGTGGCTATGAATGTATCAGAGGTGGACAACATCTGGCCATCTATCAATTAAAGTCTGCGACTCAGACCAAACTTTTGGTCTAACATTGGTCCATTTGTCCCCTTTAGTAAGTAATTACCATTTTGGGGGCAGAAGCTGAGATGGCAGTGTGCTGTTGTTCACTTCCCCCTGACAGGTCGCCAGCTGCTCTCTTAGCATTCAGGCAGGGTCGACAGCACAGACAGCAACTTTGTTGACACAACCCCCAATTCCATATTTTTCCTCTGTCAAGTTTGTGTAGTTTATTCAGTGCATGTCAACCATGTCAGGATAGTTTCCGTCATCGTTCACCATACCAGTGGGTTTATGGTAACAGAAGGTCACATGCTGCAGTGTGAATACACAGATTTAGACTCTTGTGGATTGAAATATATTGTGTATCCTCTCATGCAGGCGCTTCACACCTAATGATCTATCCTGTTAACCTTCTCTTTCAGCTTAATCATTTTGACTTTAGGCTATCCAGTATGATTATGCACCATCGTCACCCAGGTACATTCTGGTGTTGCATTACTTGCAAGAACTCTGCATCTGATGTTGCCGTTATGCAGCAGTCTAAGTCAGGAACTTGAACATGGACCAAGAGCTTTGCAAACAAAACAATCAAAGGTAACATTTATGTAATCATGTGTTTATCAGTGTTTCTATTGTTGGAAATGAGTATTTCAAAATGACGGGCTAAATGACTATTTCATGTGTCATTCGATTTGGATTTCAATTCTTGAAATGCACAATAAATCAGAATGGAGGGGTTATGTGTTATCCATACAAGGAGTAGAATTTATTTTTGTCAAACCCCATTCAAATCGTTAATTGTTTTTTGGATTTTGTTTCTGATTAATATCAACTATAAGTGTGCCTGGCAAGGTGTCGTTCATGGTTATGGGTTTGAGCGAGTGGCAGATAAAGGTTCTTTTCATTGCACACTCAGGGGAACCAGGGCAGACTTGTCATAGAGTTTCAAGGCTAAGCTGTGCCCTTGCCTGAATGAAAATACAGCGTGGAAAGAATTTCCTGACATGAAACTCAATCCCATTTGCCACTAAACAGCATAATATGCGCTGGAGGACTCATCAGCAAAGTCTTGGGATTGAGAGACGTGTTAAAGCTCCAGTTTCAGTGTATTAGAGACGGACAATCAAGTTAGACCAAAATAAATATACTGCAGTTTCTTGAAAGGGAAAATTCTGAGGATGGAACAACATGAACATTACATGTAGTTCAAAAATGCACCAAATATTGGTTAAGGATTGTCCCCTTTAAAATTAGTCAATTCTTTCCAACTGAGACATTGAAATGTTCAGGGGGTTGTTTTTGTTGTGGAGGAGTCTCTCTTCAGTGTCGAAGGTTGGACTGGCAGCCATGGATGACAGCGGCGTCACTGAAGATGGTGCAGCAGTGGAGCTCATAATCCATGGCTTTCCTGTGCTGACTGGTCTCACAGAGAGCAGCTGGTATTGAGTTTCCATCCAAGCAGCTGGGCTAAGGTGTTCTGCGGTCCTCTTCAGCCGTCTTTGTAAGAGGATAGTCAAGCTGAGTCCCTCCATGAGGCCCTGAGGACCCTGCCACATCTACTAGGCGTCCCTGTTGCAGACACCTAGAGGACAACAGTGCGGCAGAGAGCGGCTAAAAGATTTCTGGGAGATGGTGGACACAGCACCTGTGTGAGAGAGAAAATCTGGCAAGGAAGTTGGAAGATCTTGGCCCAATGCGGCAACTGGTCGTGTCTGTGTCTGACTGCAACGGTGGAAAGAGAAAAAAGACACAATGTTCTCAGTTCAGGAAGGTTGCTCAGACAGGGAGGGGTGCGCAGAGCTTGTGAAGCAGATCTGATGCTGCGAGAGGGACAAGGTTAGGTGAAGCTTTACACTTCCCCCAGAGAGGAAGTTAACAAGTTTAGGAAGGGCCTTGACAGTGTGTTGATCAGGCCTTTTCATCAATCTGACTGATCCGGTGTTTCTGATTCTGAGAAGTCCTCAGGGTGAAATGGTTTTCTTGTATTTTGACTGGCCACACAGATGGTGGAAAATAGCTCTGTGGTGGGTTTTGCTTGGCTCAGACTTTCCGCTTTATTTGGAGTCCTGCACTAAAGGATGAGTAGCTCAGCTTTACTGGAACAAACTCAAGACTTTTAGAGATCGCACCGGCATCAAAATACACATGTGAGATGTAAACAGCAGCAAGGGTTTATTTACTGCTTGTACCAGGCTAGCTAGCTACTCCGGATGTTTAACAGAGCAAGAATAAAGCTCAAACTAAATCAAGTTCAAAGTTACAAACACTGTCACATTACTTATATACTTATAGCATACAGGGGAAGCAATGATGGACCCAATTTGGGTATCAGTTTTCATTATCTTTTTTTTGGAATAGTATGCTAGTTCATTTTGTTATTATTCAACTTGACGCTATCGGCAGTAACCGGTTAGCATAGCTTAGCTTAGCTTAGCATAGCGGGAAAAGGAGGGAAAAAGCTCATTGGCCAACACATCTGAGGATCTCACCTTAAATGGTCAATTTGAAGCAGTGTTACATCAGCCAAACGGCAGGCTACCTGTTAATGCTAAGCTACAGTAGGTAAACGCGTGGCTAGCTCTAATCTTGTAGTTACTCGACATAAATGAGGATGCTATCAACATTTTTTTATTTTTGGAAAAGACTGAATAAATATACTGCTGAAAATATCCAACAATGTTTGAATGTGATATGCTGGGTGATTGTTAAACATTTTGACTTTCTCAAATTGTGCAGAGCAAGTGGAAGCATATAATAATGTATGCCCCAGAGGATGCCTTCAATTTAAGGATTAAATGGGCCCTCTTGCATTGAAAATGCCACATTCTATGACTCCAAGAACAGTTTTAAAGACAGAGCACAACACCAACAGTGATGTTTTAGATATTACTCAGCGTTTCACATAGGTCATCACCAATCCGTACAGATCTCATACATATGGATGTTTATTGTATACAAGGAACAGGAACAAGGACATTGCAAGCATTGACCTAGCGCGAGCAACCTTCCATAGAGTACATTTACATTGAAGTTTGATTGTCCACGTGTTATTTGTGCTGGTGACTGTTGTTCCATGCAGTAAGCACCTCACAGACATGCTCTGTTGAACATAAAGTGTTCGAACATCACATCTTTGCTTACTCCAGCAGTGGCTTGAGGATGGATAAACACGGGCACATAAAATGGAGATGTCAGCAGAATTTTTTCATCATTATTGTGACTAGACAAGAATAAAAATATTTCCTTTAAAATTAGGAAAAACCTACAACCAGTCTCCACTTTCCCTGGAAAAACAGAATTTCTATCTGGGAGATTATGGTGGTGCAGCGTTGACGGCTGAGGTGGTCGAAATAAGACCCTTGCGGATTTTTATGACTGCTCTGAATCCAGGAAATCCATATGCTGCTGCCGCTGCTGCTACTGCTGTCGCTCCCCTGGTTGTCTGCCAAACTATGATAATCAGAGAAGAGCGTGTCCACCACAAACAAAAGGTTTGCACATATCCTCACGGCACAAGTTAGTTGAGGCTATTCTGAGACACTGTGCACCTCATTTCTTTGCACTTGTCTCAAGCTTCCACTGACTTTTTCCCCTTTGTTGCATTCTCCAAATGATTATCTTAATTTGAAAAATTACTCAAGTTTCAGACCAATTATTCAAAGCTGAGTCCCATAATTCATTTACCGTAGTTAGATTTGTCCCGCATATTTCAACTTCATTCATCATATCACAGCGTGTCTTGTGCCAGCACGTTAGGAAGGATTACACCATGGCACACATTTTTCAAGCTGAGGCTGTCTGTGTGGGCACCTTGAGCTACAGCCACTTCAAAGTTTGCGCACCATTAACCACGAGTAATTAAAATGTCACTTTAAATGGCATCAAGCGCACTGCTCTCCCTGGACTGTAAAAACTGTAGAAGAAAAGTTGCATAGAAAGCATGGTTTCCTGCAGTCTACCCTCATTACCAGGATAAAGGCAGAGACATTTGGCATTAGACAGTAAATGATTCCATGCAATGCTTTCCATGTGGGCCCAGTGTAACATTTAGGTTATTTCCCCACTGTGTTCACCTGAGCTTGTCAGCCAGAACCTTTTTCATGAATTAAATGGAAGGTCCAAAACTGTGTCAGAGAAAATAATTGCCGTTGAAATAACCTAGGCACCCATTTCACCTATTTTTATTTTCAAATGGTCAAACATAAAATCCAGACGCTACTGTTATTCATACTTGAAAGGAAAATAGTTTCCATACCCGAAGGCAAAGAGCAAATCAAAATACAGAAGTATCAGGGTCCATTTATCATTTGAAGGAGTGAGGATTCAAATGTGGGTTACAGGCTTAACTTTTGGCCCGAGCACGATTAGCAGCTTCAGTGAAAAATGAGGTGTGATAAGGGGCTGATTATCGTAATACACAAGCATTTGTACTTACTCTTTTCAGCTATGTTTACAATATTACCCAGATGCATTTCACATCATGATACAGTATATCAAGTATTAAATATGCCATTATAACGATTAAATAATTAAATGCCAGTAGTGTGTCAATGGCTCACTTTGAAGTTTTTGCAAAAACGACACATTCAGTTCAACAGTCAAGTGATTATGACTTTCTTTGGACAGGCAAGTAGTAAAAGGCCTTGGAAAATTAAATTAGTTTTAAAGGCATATCACAATGCCAACCTCAATATAATAACTGTAAAAGTATTACAACCTGAGAAGTGTTGTTGTTGGCAGCTTGTCAGAGCAGCGGCAGTAAAACAGAGCGAGTTGAGACAGGCTCCATTAGGCTTACATTTCATTCGTAATTCCATGAATTTGACAAGGACCTGTACTATCTGTTCATAGTCCTAAGAACACTAAGGTAGCACATGCACAAAAGACATAAATTCATTCTTTGGCATTCGCTGATCTGACCAATTCCCAGAAGTTGAGAGTTGTGAGAAGATATGAAGTTTTAGTTTCATGTCCAGCACCCTCACCACTTAATATATAACATCACATGGCTGAATTTGCCAGTATTTGAAAGAGTGTATTTCCTCACCTTCTTCATAAAAAACTGGAATATCAATCTATCGATACACCAGGCAGAATATCCCAGACACCTCAGGTGGAAGTGAATGGTCAGTCACCTTGTGGGAAGTACATTTCTCAGCTGGACAAGCAGCACCTATAAGCTGCATAGAGTTCCAAGAGGAGTCCAAAGCCAGTTCTGCTTATTTATGGTTTTGGCTAACTTCTAAGCATTGAAATGCTGCAGTTGTTATAATATATGGAGTTCACTAACAGTCCGTAAGTAAAACAAATCCCAGGTAAGGAAGAAGTCTCGTCGAAGAAATATTTTTCGCCCCATTTAACGCTGTGGAAAAGATAACTCACATTCTCCTAGACTGGCTGCTTGGTTGGTTTCTGCAGGCGGCTGGGAAGCAGGCCAAAAACACTAAAAATAAAGAAATGAGAAGAATTTTATCCCAATCACAAACATGCCAAAGCCAGAGAGAGATTAAACACTGCTTCCCCTAAAAAAAAAACATTTCTGGAGGTAGACAATAATGTCATTTATTCCACGAGCTATTTTCTTTTTAAATGTGAGACTCTTTCTTAAGTCAGGAATGAAAATTGATTCTTTTGTTTTTGGTTTGTATCATTTTACGCAGTAGCCGTGTCACTGGGGAATTTAACTTGCCAGAAATGATTTAAGGTGATATTAGTATAAAAAGGCTACTGTTTTCAGAGTTTTCATGCCTCAGACGAGGAAACTCTGATATCACTTTAGATTAGTTTATTGTGTGAGTAACTGCAACTGCAATAAGAAGTAATGAATTTGCACAAAGCAAATCATATACATTTACATATACATATATAAATACAAATAAATAAACATAATTTACCATTTAAATGATATCCCTTGTCTGATCTATAAATCCATGTTTACAATCTAATATCTAACAGTGCACGGAAAGTATCAATAATGTGGATTATTGTGTTAAATTGTAACTGGCTAAATTTACAAGGTCAGACAGTGGGAGAAATTACAAATAACAGATTAGAAACACAAATATTTATTTGGACTCTTGTATATGCATATTGATAGAAATGCTTAAATAAATATGTTTGGAGAAAGAGGGCATTGTAGCATGTCAATGAGAGATTCACAGCATGCCTTTAGTATTCATGGACTTCAACTGAAGGGCAGCACTCCCCTCTGCTGTCCGCCAGCTGCTTTGGCCAATATTTGACATCCACAGTCATGAATTCACTTCTCCTCAGCCGTTTGTCCCATACTGAGAGTCAAACCCGTTATCCAAATATGGCATAGTCCGGAAGAAACTATAAAACAGTCCCAATGCTGTCACTAGATGGCGTAAAAGCATCACTACTGAACAGGTGAATGACTCGGTTGCTATGGTAATGACGCATGTCAATGAAAACTGTGGCACGTCCCGGACCCTAACAATCAGTGGCTGCTTCAAATTATTATTTCAAATAAGGTGAGTAAAATCTGGATTTTATCTCACAATGTATTTCTTTGAATTCGTAGTTCCTGTTGTCGATGGTTAATGAAATAGATAAAGGTGACTCAGGTTGAATCCCTTCAGATTAGATAGTTTTTCGCTGGTATCCCATGATGCATCGCTTTATTTTGTCTTGTAGCTCAGGGAGATGATAGGAAACTGAGACTGCCACCCTCTACTCTCACTCGAAGGCCACCCTTTGACAGCATCCCCGACATGCCC
Source organism: Macroramphosus scolopax (assembly GCA_901007825.1). Taxonomy (NCBI): domain Eukaryota; kingdom Metazoa; phylum Chordata; class Actinopteri; order Syngnathiformes; family Centriscidae; genus Macroramphosus; species Macroramphosus scolopax. The sequence goes on along the minus strand of CAAKHC010008731.1, from coordinate 6,665 downwards.
GGCAAGGCGGAACGCACTTAGGTTAGCTGGTGCGGCTTGTCTGTACAACTATAGTTTAAAGTCCTTTGTCAAATTTCGACGGCTGTGTATTTTAGCCCTAAGGTAAGCACCTGCTAGATAATAATCATTATATCGTCGTTAGCTGCACAGCTAGGCTAGCATAATCAACGCCAAAGCTTCATGGGAACTTCCTGTATGGGGAGATTGTTCTTCTTAAAAGCAGTATCATTTTGAGTCTGCGAACATAAATACGTCCTGTTTTCGCATAATTTAACAGCCATTTTTCAATTCGGCAGTTTTCCAAGCAGGCTAACTTTAGTAACGTCTTATTTCTGAATGTTTTGTTGATTATTGCCCTCTCAGAAAAATCTTAAATAATTGAAATATAGCTGGCTAAAATCTGGATCTTTATTAAAAATTGAGTGCCGGTTATTGAATTCAACGTATGCCGAATTTACCGGAAGACGTCCACAATAAACCAAAGCCTATTCCTGGTGTATCACTGGTAAGTTACATTTCATTTTGTGTGTATTGTATTTGGCTGTCACATCTTAAAAGGATTTTGGTGAAGTATAATCAGAAAAGGCATATCAGGATTAGCTTGTTTACGATTACTGAAACTGGATAGGTCCTCCCTGGACTGCAGCTGCAGGACGAAACATTAGCGACTAGAACCTCCTTTGATAACCGTACGAAACACCCTGGTCGGATCTTGTCATCAAGCAATAAAACGAAAAGGACATTGATGTGTTTTAAAGAGAGTGTAGGAAATGCTCTGCAGGCCACTGTTTTACCAGCGCTAGCTTTAGGATTGATAACGATAAACAAGGTGTTGTTGCTGGCTAAAGCTTGTCACTATCGTGTGTAAAGCACTGATCCTCTGGAAGCTGCTGGCAGGACCAGCAGCGTCAGATGTGGGCCTGGGTGCTGTCCGCAATGCAGGTGCTGAAACTGAAAGTGCGGTGGAAATTATCCAGCGTCTCTTCCGGGTACTACGCAGCCCTTTGTAACTACTGTCAGTTGTTATAATGGTTATCCTGATTGATTTCAACAGTTTGTCAATTGTTATTATTTTTGTCAAGACAAACGTCTTGATGTTGACGTTTAATAAAACATAGTGCCGAGGAGTAGATCAACACGTGTTTCTACACGAAATACTTGCAACAAAATCATGAAAACAAGAATTAGTCCACATCATCAGCTCCAATGGTTAAGTCTGGGAATCTGTGGGCAAAACACTATGTAATACAGGCAGGACTGTAAGCCACATTGAGTAGCTACTAGCTAATGTTTCATGCTGCTGCAGTTCATTGATTATTTATGTATGGGGAAATGTTGCTTGTTGTATTAGGAAGAGAGACATGTGGAGCATTTTGGTGTTTTGAAAAGAGAGACTCCTTACACAGATTTAATTAATCTCTCTTGTCTATGTTTGCTCCCCCCTACATTTGAGCAGAGACAAACATTATTGTCTTTCTTTAATTGTCTGTTGCTCCTGTGTCACCTCCCTGTTATGGAATGAGCCACGTTATGAAGTTGGTTGAGGTCATGCCTTTGCAAATGGAAAGCTAGCCAAGCTATTCTAGGAAAGGGCTGGGATGAGCGATATGCTTGCAGTGCAGGCTTTACCGGAAGGACACTACATTACTCATCGATAATAGAATATCTCCTCAGCCTTCATGGCACAAAAATGGCTGTATTTGTGATAATTATCAATGTTTGTTTTGATTATCATATGCTTTCCTTTTTCCTCTGTAAGAAATTCAAAAAAAATCACAAAAACAATTTCTCAAACTGAGGAATGTGTCCAGGAAGGGAGGTGTTGTGGATACATTATTTATGTTAGTGAGCGGATGATGTAAGAGTGAGAGGCTCTTGGATGTTTTATTGAAGCGCACTTTCGTATGCAGGGAGAGGCTTTCTCTACACTCTGGAGGGCTGTTACAGGGATCAATGTGCTCTCAACCCTCAGCCCAGTACAGTTGTCTGGCAGAGGATGAGGAGTTTGGGACTGAGTGTTGTTTTTCTTTCTCTGTCTTGGCATTGGAGACAAGGACATCCAGTCAAGGGAGGGAGGTGGAAGGTGTGTTACAGCAGAGAAGGACCAGGTCTGGCCAAGACCAGTCTCTTCCTTCATGACAATGTCGATTTCTTCAAATAGAATTTGCTTTTATTTTGTATGTTTTGATTGATCTTGGCCATGGTATGGAAACTTAAAGATTCTTTTTTCATTATGTAAAAAAAATACTTGTCATTTGTCCCATCTGCTGTATTAATTAACCTACCAAGTTAAGAGAAGCTGTGGTACGTGAGCTCAGTTTTAAGAGTTTTTTTAAAGTTGTCATTTAAATGTCAGTGTTAAAACTGCCCTTTATTGTTTTATCTAAGATGAAGAGGAGTGTTTTCACTGTAATTCTTATAACGCATTTAGATGTGATTAGTCTATATTAGATTAGTAGTACCTTTGGGACATTTTTAAAGGTCCACTGAGCTCACTCTGGCTCTAAATCAATAAATTCACATCAGTTATTGGTTGCTAATTACAGTAAGCAAAAATGAAGTGGGCCTATTTATGGTCTTGTCACGTGTCTCTGCTTTGGTCTCCCTCTATCATTAACTAGTCTCACTAATCATAACAGTCTGCACACCTTGCATATGAATACATATACATATTGACAGTGTCTTTAGCATGTTTGTTAAGCAGATATGGTAAAAATGTATGTATTTTGTTGATTTGTTGAATGGCCTCCATTGTGAAGAAATTTGATGGAGTTACCTAATAGTGATTAGTTTGTCATTAGTATGATTTGGCCAGCTGGCCGACAGATCAAAGTTAGATCACATCCCAAAACCGGTATTCTTTAGGCGAAAGGTTGAAATATATATAGTGATCTTATGGCCTGGTCATATCATAGTCATCTATAGACATGTCCCCCTTTCCTTTTTCTGTCTCTCCTCTTTGCAAGGCTGGTGTGTGTGGACATAATCAGCCATGGCATCAGCCAATGTTACACTGGAAAATCAGCTGCACAGTGCACAGAAAAACCTGCTGTTCCTCCAGCAGGACCATGCCAGCACACTGAAGGGACTGCATGGAGAGATCCGCAGATTACAACAGCAATGCACAGGTTAGCATGGCCACGAGAAGATACAATACCTCTGTTTTCTTCATGTTGCTTTGACAAATTGTAACATTAATGAAATGCTTAGAGATTGTCTCCTGAGGGCATGTGGAACATCCGAAAACAGCAGAGCAACAGATGAATTATGGCAATAACATGCAGTTCTTAAAAGGTCAAATGTCCAAACTGAATGTATATATGGTACCAAAGTATAGTGCAATACTAAGGGGCTGTTGAGGCTTTTTAAAGGAAATATGATAATATATGGGAAATGCAGTCAAAGGTCTGTAACTACACCCTACACTAGACTGATGCAACAGCAGAACTTGTATTTACCGAACCTCTATTCATAAACAATTTGAGGCCTATAAAGACGGTCATGACATGATACTGTATACCTTGGCCCATAATTCCCATATCCTTTGCTAACCTGTCGGTAAAGCTGCATCCGAACTCTCACTACTGTTAAATGTATAGTCTACTATTATGTAAAGGCTGTGTGCTGAGCGTGCCGTCAGATAGTGGAGCTGTTGCAATCTAATTTGATGGCAACTTGTGAGTAATTATCTCCTTTTTTCACAGACCTGACATACGAGCTCACTGTAAGAAGCTCTGATCCCTCAGGTAAGCTTCCTTTATACTGAATATGCATCAGTGTTACCTGCAGTCATTAGCCATATTTATATTAACCTTTTGCTGTAATACAAAAACTTTAATTCTTTGTTTATTGTCCGTCTGTCTGTGGTTTCATCTGGAATAACTGTTGTATGAAATAAATTAAAGAACAGGTCTAATAACGATTTATAAGTGTTAATCACTCTTTTATGATTTCAAAGCTGTTGTACTGCTTAAATTAGACTTACTGTAGGGTTACTTTAAAAATCTCTTTCTTGCTGGTTAAAGATCTTCATTGTCATAACAACACAGAATGACCTTAGTTTTTGGTTGCAAAGGAAATGAAAGAGCCCAGCAGCAGTTAATGCTATAAATCTGTTGTTTCTGTTGAAGTTAAAGAATGGGCAGGACTGCAGACAGAAGTCTCTGCCTGGTCCCTAGTAACATAGTCCCACCCAGGAAGCATTGCATTGTGGGACTCCTTGCTGTTCATTAGAGATCCCACAGCTCTTTGCCAACTGCCCCTCCCCCACGTTTCCATGGCTATGACATCATGTGACATGAGTCACAACACTGGTCCAATTCAGACCCAGCACCCTGTCTTAATACTGGCTGGCAGTACTGTCCGATACAGTCAGGGAGGCTGCTGACAGGCTGCATACAGCTCTAGTTTAATTTATGTACATGCTACTAATAATCCCCTGCTCTTTTAACTGATCAGGAAGCAGGGTCACAGCATGTTGTGGGTTTTATAACATGGGTGGCCTAGATCTCTGCAGTATTGTTGCATACATCAGCGAGAGGCACTATCAGGTTAGTGTGGCACATCTCAGAGATTGGAGTGCAGGAAATGAGATTATCTGTCACAGCACTAATGCACAGCCTGCAACCTTCTTAATGCAGCCGGGCTCAGGTGCTCTTACTAGGGTGAGAGTCATCAGCCAAAATATGAAGGGGAAAGTCATCTGTCCAGTCATCCTGATGTTCATTTGAATTTTGAAATTGTAAAAGTGAACAGAACACTGGAATAGTCCGAATCATGTTGTTATGGACATAATGAATTTCATTTGAGGAATTTGCACATATACAGACAAAGACTGCATAGACTGCATAGACTGCACAGACCCTATAACAGTGAGGTGGGGCAGGCGAGGGCATTGAGAAGCAGTGATGAACGTCAGCAGAGAGCACAGCCCTGCTGTCTACCAGAGTTGTAATGTGATACTCACTGCAGTCTCCATATCATCATACTGCCCCTCTTTTCCTCTTGGCCATAGTCAGTGTCTGCACTTAATGTACTCTGTGTGCATTTCTGAGGCTACATACTTCTGCCCACCTGTGACCTCACTTGGGCCCCAATAAAAATCCTCCTAATTCCCTCCTACCTCATTAATCAAAGTTCTGTTGCACCAAAGTGCTGTTCCCGCAGTTCTCCCTCATGATGTTTTTCCTCTTTTGTTGATCTAAATAGTTCTGCTTCATCCGCTCATCAAAGTTATAAACATTGACACCCGCCTTGGCACTAGGGGGAGACCTGCTCTTCTGTAATTTGCGGGGCGCTATGCAACTTACATAGTTAACTTATAGGGTAACTGTTTCTGATTCATCGCTCTTGGAGGCCCTCTGGTGGCAACAGGGTTCCTATTAGATGCTGAGCTAACTTTGTATGCTTTGTGTTGGCCTTGTGAGAACCTTTGTCTTTCTCTTTGATGATCATTCCATGAATGTTTGTATGTAAATGTCTTAGCAGTTGTCTAACTACTGCATTTTGTGTGCAGACAGCGGGGAGGTCCGATGCAGGGAACTCCAAAGAAGGTGTGAGGAGCTTGAGGCTCAGCTGAAGAAGAAGGAAGAGGAGAACACAGAGCTGCTCAGGGACCTGGAGCAGAAGAATGCCATGATCTTTGTCCTAGAAAACACCATAAAAGAGAGGGAGAAGAAGTACCTGGAGGAGCTCAAGATGAAGAGCCACAAGCTAGCTGTTTTGTCTGGGGAGCTGGAGCAGAGAGCCAGTACAATTGCTTATCTTACCTCACAGCTTCACGCGACCAAGAAGAAGCTGTTAGCTGGCAGCTCCTCTGAGGCCAGCCCAAATGTCAGCCCAGTCACCTCATACAAGCCTACGCCACCACCACCTAAGGACAGGCAACCTGAAACCCCACGGCGCCGCATGAAGAAGAGCCTCTCCCAGCCTCTTCACCCGGAGATGACAGAAGTTTACCGGCTTGGCCCAGATGGTAGGCGTCTGGTCCTGCGGGAGACTGTGGACGCCATGCCCGACCCCACACCCTTCCTTCAGGCTGGGAGAGAGTCTCCCGAGCTGCAGGTAGTGAGGGAGCGGCCTGCTGTTATTCCTCCTATTGCCTCTGAACGTTCCCATGGTGCTCCTCTAGGTGCTACGTCCAGCCCTCGTCACAGCCCTGCTCGGGAACGCCAGTACAGGGCTCATGTAGGTGTGGCCCACCGCATCCCCCATGGCACCCCTACCATGGCCCCACCGCAGGCAGAGCTGGAAACACTGGCAGTGGACCAGGTCAATGAAGAAAAGGTTGTGAGGAAGCGTTCTGGGGCCGATAGGACAGTTTAATACTGCAAACACACACATGCACAAAATGCACACACGTAACTGCTGTATACATAATCATGCACTAAACTGCAAGAGCAGGAAGGAGCCTGACCCACTGTGTAGCCTGCTTTTTACGCAACACTGCAATGTGAAAAGAAATTAGCATTTTGTTTATGGTATTCCATAAAAACCTTTTTTATGTAAAGTTGAAAATGTCTACTACAGCATGCCAAATGTTTCTTATTTACAACCTAAGGAGATCTTGTATTGTACTCACATAATTTACTTTATTTTGACTTTCACGTCCTTCTGTTATAAGTGATGCTTACAACAAATCCTCAGCCAAATATCTACATCAGTGC
>CAAKHC010008728.1:33400-51849 GCA_901007825.1 Macroramphosus scolopax | reverse complement strand
CGTGACTGGCTGTTAGTTTTGGGCAACAATTAATACCCGACCCGGAACGTTCCGCCAACCTTGAAAACGGACGTTCGGCCAAGATTAGGGAAACTTTCCAACATAATCCACAATGAATGTTGGTTGTTTGACTGCAGTTTGTCTCAGATGGTGTTTGAGAAGGCCGTGGACTAGGAGATGATTGGAGACTCACACATTCAGGAAGCCATCAGTGTTGGAGAACGGGCCAGAGTCTGGATCCAACACAAAGGAGGTGCCAGATGGTTCAGTTAAATCAATTCACACTATCCCTGCTGTGCTAAACCTGACAGATATTCTGCCACTACTGTAATAAGGACATCTGATGATTACAAATTATTTCTGAAACTAGTAAATTATGTGACTTATTTAAGAGATGAGTTGTTTGCTGTTTCACCAAAGAGATATTTCTCTGTAGATTTGATTTAAATAGAGACGGAACTTGTTCAAATTATGTAATATTTCAAAGAAATGTGACCAAACTGAATGATTGAATCTGTGTTCAACACAAGAAGACATTTGGGTCATTTCTGCATACATTGACATACAATATGTAAATACATTCATTACATGAGAGACTATTTGGTGCTTTCATGTTCAGTGCTTCAGCTCAGATAGAAAGTAGTGGAGCACATAAGAAGCAGACACTTGATTAGAGTCACTTTTGCCACACAGGGTGCAGACAGTCTTGTGGTGGCGCATGGCTGATCAGTCGGGGACAGTTTCTCCCACAGAGACGATGGCAGGCTGCCACAGTCAAAGTTGGTCGTAGTCAAGTTGTAGCCACCAGGCTGGAAGCCTTTAACCATAGTACTTGAGCACAAAGCTGTCCTCAGAGAAGGTGGTGGTACGGTCGGTGTTGAGGTTGATGCAGGTTTCGAAGAGGGTCTCCATACTGATGTGTTGATCCAATGTGATGTCGTCTGTCATTATTGGACATCAGTGATTAAATCAAAATTCATTTTTTAGGCAAAATGACTTCAGATGGGGGTCCGTGGCTGATTGAGACCCCACTTGGGAAACAACAAGATGAAGAAGTTTAAAACCCCCTGTGTAGCCCACTAATGTGTGTTCGCCCATAAAGTTTGCAGGACAGCATTGACGTCATTGACGATTTGTTGTCTTGATTGATTAATGATATTATTTTGAGTTGACAGTGACAGAATGTTTCTGTCAGTTTCTTTTGTGAAACATTGCATTTGATTAACTTTGTTTAAATTTAATTCATCTCTGTTAATAAACTTCCTTTCGTTTAGTTAACCCCTCGCGTGTGCTTCCCTTAGTTGTTGTGGTCTCAGAGCCGGGACACAACAAATTGGGGACTCGTCCGAATTAAACCATGCTGTTAGCAGTGGTTAGTAGATGTGTGATTTGGTGACCTGTATATTATGAAGGATCACATGAGAAAGCACTGGAAGCAAAGACGCTACACGGGAAGTGTGGATTCCTGCCCCCATCACCCCAGAAGAGAATGGCAAGAAGGGAAAGTAGTCTTTCACTGCCCTGCTGAACAATGTGATGAGGATGAATGCTCAACTCATACAATAGACACTCAGATCAAACTTGATGTTTCAAGAAAACCGGACAATGTGGAGCTGAGTTATAACAAATGGCCACTTGGTGGCACCATCAGTCATTTTCAGAGCATAAATGTCCTCAGGCTTTGACTTTGATCAAATATGTGACGTTTACAAAAATGTCCCACAAAGTGGAGCTATGTTATAACAAATCACCACCAGATGGCGTAATTGGAGTCATTATTGGACCGTAGATTTTGTGAGACTGGGGTTCTGATCAATCATGTGAAGTGTCAGAAGGATCTGTGCATGTGGAGCTGAGTCACATCAGTCGTCGTTTTCATGGCGAGATCACTGAATTCGCAGCCCCGCCCCTTCCAACACGTGTCATCAGAACACACTCCATCCTATCATCAAGGCCTTCTGGCTAAAGTGACCATATCTGAAAATCAATCAGGTCATCCCACTCCGTTCAGCACATCAGTTCAAAATAAGTCATTTCCTGACTTATTGATTTGAGAGCACTGAAGTTGTTCAATAATAAAATGAATAAAATATACAACTTGCCTAATCGTGCCCACAGTGTCGGTCCCTTCTCTTATCTGCCTTTGTGATTGACAGTCGTCTCTAGAATCGAAGATACTGAATTACAACCATGATGCATCCCAAGCTGCTCCAGTCCTGGTTCTCACTTCCTGAGGGGGCGTGGTCACATCCCCCGCCAGTGATGATGATGATGATGATGTCACACTGTCATTGATAGCTGGTGACCAGAGAAGCTGTCCACTTCCTCTCTATTAAAACAGATTCAATGATCGATGTCGGATGAAGAGATGGGACGCGATGCGTTCACTGACAGTTCACTTGTTTCATTCAACAGTCGTTCAGTTTGACAGCTTCATGATGGACAATCATGAACTCTTTATTCTTCTTGCACAAGTTACAGCATGTGAGGAGACGTATTGTTACAGGTAGAATATAAATGTCATTTTTAATAATCAATGAATCAGAAGTTTCAAACACTCGGAGCACAAAACGCCACCAGATCCCATGTAAAGAAATGAAGAGCTGATTTTTGTTATGTTGCATGAATCTGCCCCGAAATGTAAAGAATCCTCCAACAAGTCAGGTGACAATCAGAATCCTGCTGACGCTCCTCATTAACTCACCGTGTCAACTAGTCTATTGGGACATTTAGTTGTAGTTTAAAATGTGTCCCAGTGTCAGCGTGTCCCTGGGGCCCCCTGTATGAACGTCCCTGCTCCAGGGACTCCACTACGACTGCACCAACCTCCATACGATAGAATCCAACCTATCAGCTGCTGCGTCTGACCAGTGATCCGGTCCAGTCTGCTTTGGCTTTCATCAAGAGGAATGCTCTCTGACGTGAACGTCATGATCAAAGCCCTGGAGCCTTACGACCGTCGCTTAGCATCCATCTCCGTGCTGACTGTAGAAACTGAAGGTTTGATTTAAATGCAGTGATCTCATCTTACTTCATCATGATCCAAAGGGGTAACTTTCCTTTTCTTTGTTATCTCAGGGCTGCCGACTCTTATCTCATTGGAGTCGATCCTAATGTAGCATTCTGTCTCTGCTTCTTCTACAGTTGTTGTCCACCACGTTTGGGGATTGTTTGTGGGTTAACATATTCTGTTCAATAAATTTCTGTTTCATTAGACATGAGTAGTCCTGTTGTCCTGACAGTTTCCCTCCCCCGACACACTGTTGACAATGCCTCAGACCTCGACTTCCTGCCGGTCACAGTGTGACCGGACCTTCAGGAAGGAAGTTACAGGCAGAGCAGTGCATTTCAGGATACTTCCTGTGACTGTTAAAGAGATTTAATACAGTTGCTGAAATAGACTTTTTGGAGCAATTTACCGATGAGCACTCTGAATGCAGACACAGTGATGATGTACAGAGGGTGATTAAGATGAGCTTAACAGTCACATTGAACCTATAATCACTGAAGAAGGTTATCTTGATGCATCTAAGCACGTTCGTTACTAAATGGAAGTCTAACATTTGGGAACTGATGACAGAATAATATTAGATGCAGGAGGCTAATAGGAACGGAGGAAAGCTCTGACTGACACACACACACGCACACACACACACACGTCTCAGATCATTAGCTCTGACATAATCAAGATAGTCTGGAAAAGGACAAAATCCAGCAACAGTGCAAAGAACATGAAGGGAATGTGAGCGTGTGTGTGACAGTAAACGGTAAATACTTGACTCGACTTCCCAGCAGTGTGTGTTTTGGTATTTACTTTAAATAGCCATGTGTTTTCTTCTTTGTTTTTTCCCTCCACTCTGTATAAAAACAGCACCTGTTTGTCTCCATCAGTGTCTAATACCTGAAGAATGCCTCTTCATCCGCTCAGGGGTCGGCGAATGCTCTTGTACCTATTGACCAGGATCTCTGTACAACCAGGAAATTGCAGGTCCAAACATCATCAGCTGCGGTTCCTGATGACATCCTGCATCCTGAGTACAATGACAAAGTGGACCATCTGCTCGGTGGCTGACGCCAGTGAATCATTATTTCAGTGATCAGAGTCGGGCACACGGGGAGGTTTTAAATCTAATCACAACAGACTGTATAAAACAATAGATGTCACGTACGGCGGAGGGAGTGACTGCACAAACAAAAACAAAACCAAGTGTCTGAGAAGCTGACAGACTTCACTTGACCCCAGGTAATGTTCTCCTATCTCGTTTAAGTCTTCTTCAATACAGCTTGATACTCTTTAGTAATAAACTTTTCCCATTTAGAGAAATATAAATGGTAAAGTAGAGTGATTCAGGTCATTGAAAAAGATGTTCGCCCCTAATAGGAGGAGCACTGATATCGTCTGCCCAGAGGCACTGCGATGATATCTTTTCATCATGGCATCCTTGTCCTGACCGGAGCAGCTTTCACCCCGTCCTGCATGTCGTCTCCTCTCTCGTCATGTCGCCCTATTAAGATTACGAAACTGAAGCAGGAAGGACAAAACTATCACGTATTATTTTAAAGGAATGAAAATCTTCCAGGGTGTTGATACGTCACTAAATATGAATAAATCACTTTCAGATGTTCAATCAAGCACCGTTTCAAGATGCAACAGGGAATACTCGTGTGGTTTTTGTTAATGAGGCCTGAAAGACCACGTAAACTCAGACCTTCGCCGCGAAGCAGAGCGAGGCTCCTGCGGTTTATGGAACTTCACTCACGGACCCGAGTCAGTGAGTGATAAACGATGTTGGTCTAGATACTGAAAGATGAATAATATATAATCCATCTGAAAGTGGGTCAAAGAGTGTTTGAGCATTTCTGAGCGCACAAAGAAAAGCTTGTACATCATGGTAGATCCTGTGAGATCGGCTGTAACGACTGTATCTGTCTAATGAGTAATGACTTGTATTATTGAGACTGGAATAGATGCCTGAAAGAGTCTCAGACTCCCTAAAACAGGTTATGACACACCAAGAATTGTGTCTTTATTTCTGCTTTCCCCAGAGGACGAGTTGGAGATTAATGACCCAACTCTCCTTCAACCCCCAAAAGGCCTCTCGGTATCTCAGCCAGTCTTTTGTTCCCCTTAAACAGGCTTTTTTTTTACTCCTTTTATCATCCTACTTCAGACATCAGTCGATTCAGGTCGTAGAAATGAATAACACTCGACACTGACTGAAAGATTAGCTTAGAATTGGGAAAAAAAGAAAGTGTAAATGTTGTCTCACCCTAGTTTGAGTTATTGAAAATGTTTAATTTAATCAGTTCTTATCATTCAGTTCTACAGCAAGATGAAATAATGTGGTTCAGGTCTCTTTCTAGAAGCTGTGGTCTCATGCGGTGGTGCTGTTGGCCTCGGGTCCCCTGGGCAGCCACTTTTAGCCGTTTGACTGCTGATATTTTCTTTAAGAGAGAAGATTGTTCTACACAAACAGGAATGTTGTATTAAAGTGAAACATCACTTCAACATCTCTTCATTCCAGGCGATCCCCTCACTGTAGATTAATCTTAATCAGTCAAAGTGGAGCCTCCACATCTACGGCCGGCTCCCCGTGGACCTCCTCGGCATGCCTGGTGTTTATGCACTCAAACACACATCTCTGCATCTCCTGATTTCCTCGCCAGATTAGAGAAGTAGAGATTAAAACCCGAGCGAGCCTACTAAACAACAGGGACGGTTGACCTCAGGGTCAAACCTGTTCGTTGCCGTGTTGGCAAAGTCAGCTGCATTAAACCTCTAAACATTCTTGCAGAGGCGAGTGAATTGTAAAAGACTCCTTTTTCAGAATCAGACTAATTTGCAAGTTCTTGACTGACTCAAGATGAATCATGAGACTAACAGAAACAGAAGTACTGGAATATATTCAGTACACAAGGGGGAATTACCTAATTCAAATATTATTAAGAGTATTAACCTACACAAATACACAAATGTATTAACGTCTGTCTCCTGTGCCAGTCTAGTTCTGCCTGAAGACCACACGGGAGTCTCCGGTGTCTCTAAACACATCATGTAAGGTCCTTTAAATACTCACATGGATCAACTTATTGTTAGAAAATCAAAGTTTAATCCTGTTAAATAGCACACAAGTACATCGCATGCATGGTAGAAAGCCATTTAAATAATACATACACGTTTAAATTACACCGTTTCTTAGACACCCCACAACAAACACAACTTTACAGTACAATAGAAACAGGTCACTCAGTTAATATTCAGATTTAATACAAGGATCCACTTTCAGACAGTTTGTTCTCTGATTACTCAGTAAGAAGTCTCCTTTGTGGGGTAACCAGGTTTATACGAGTTCATTGTAACACTTTGTCTGTTCAGTTCCTCCCGACTGAACCGCCGGCCTGCTTCTTGTCGAGCAGCTCTGAGGCTCCGAGCTGTACAAGCGTTTGTTAATTAGCACACGTCCAATCAATGACGAGCAAATACTGAGTGAGATCACCTGCCGGTTTGTTGCCCCGGCTTTACAAAGTTTGAATCATTGATAAACCCATCAGGTGTTCTGTATACACACACTGTAAAACACCACAATATGACGTCAAGGCAGGTGATGTGAGTTCAAACTATATTTTTTAGTTAAAAAACTTTTGAGTAAGAAAAAATGACAACTGCAATATGACAACACATCCAGTACAACCGTGGCACAACTGAAATGCATTCACGTCTTTATATCAACTGTAGTAAACATGCACAATTAATGATATTTGGTCGGTGATGGCTCAATTATTATTCACATAAAGTCCAGCAAAGAGTGGCAGCTTTTATTTTGGCGGTTTCTTCCTTTGACTTTTAAATGGTAAACTTTAAACTTTACACACTAAGCTTACAATTATAGCTATAAATGTTACATAAACAGTATTTCACTTTCTTTTGATAGTAATTTAGAGTGACAGAATCTAAAAAAAAAAGAAGAAAAGCACAACAAATGTTCATATTCACTGAGTAGACCAAGTGTGGTCAAGTTTCCAAAAATAAAACAAGATTACAAGGTACTTTATTTTACTGTCTACCAACTGTCCTTCTCACTTCACCGTCATTCTATCATTTTCTTCAGTTTAGATACACATCAAACAATATTTTTAGAGAAAACACCTTAACAGGCGTCTAATAGCCTCTCACAATCCGGGGGATTAGAAAATAAACAGTAACGTTGCAGTGGAACATGTGCTGTACATACCAGGATGAAGTGTGTCACCTTGTTAAGAACGTATCTTCAGTGATGATGGACAAGGTCTGAAAGTGTTTTATACGGGATTGGAATTTCATATATTGCAAATATTACAAGCTTCTTTTCGTGTTTTATATTCTTAATCTCTCCATTTTCACTTTCTCATTTGTCCTCTGAGAAACGATTCACACGCCATGAAGGTCACGAAACAAAGAGGGCTCACAGAATAGATATTCCATCCCACATAAATATACATAGTAGCAGGATTTGGTAATTGCAGTCCTCGGTTCTTCAGCTGCTGTTTTAGAGGAGCTGTGGCCCACACCCAGTTCACCCCGAGGCCGGAAGCACCGCGACCTCCGAATCTGTGAACATCCTCAGTATCTCAAGTCGCCGTTCTAACCAGAATGATGCCTTGCAGGCTCCTTACACATTTGTCTATTTAATTTTTCCTTTGTGCAGTTGGACTGTGTCTGCGATTCACCCTGAACAACATCATGCAGTTTGACTTAATCCAAGAAATAGTTGGCAATTCCACAATGAGGCAACTGTTAGGACTCAAGTACATAACAGGAGCATGTGTTAGGGCCGGGGTGAGTTTGCACGGGGGAAAATTGGATCTCTGTTCTGTATAACCACAGTTTGTACAGTTCTCATCAGGACCTCCTTGATAGCATCTGATCATACTCGTGCTGCAACTCCGTATTCTAGCGGTTAGTTTTATGCAACACGGGAAAATTGAATTTATTTTATGCAATCGTATACTTGCTGTTTAAACACGGCCCTCACTGACGTGGAATCTTTGGCATCCGTTCTCCTCACTTGGATCTCGTGTCTCCTGACCTCAACGGTTTTCCTAAATCAGAAAGCACATTTAAGCTCACATTACAACGGTCGCATGCCGCAGCCGTTCAGTCTTTTCTTTATCTGTTCTTTACATTTTCTGTTTTTCAATTCACTCCAATCCCCTCATTAGTGAATTTAATCTTCTTCGTGTGTTATGTTTGGAAGTTAAACCTCGTGGATTCAGTAACCATGAAAATAATATTTTAACAACAAAGCAAGACAATAATGATGTGAATTACTCCGGGTTCAAACCATAAACCGTATTTAAACCTATGTTTATAAAGCAAAGAGCTTCTGACCCTTCTATTGTTCCCTCTGTTGTCACTGGAAAGCTGCAACACACAGAGGAACTGTGGGAAACCATCAAGTATCAGGTAAGGTCACACAGAAAGATCCAAGTCAGTGTAACTTATTTTCTAACTGGTTTAAAAAAAAAAAATGCCCAAATAAATCAAGACATCGCTCTGAGCTCTGGGGAGTTTTAATACACATGTTTCTTTTTCTGATATTGAATAAACTTTTACTGAAGCCATAAGTTCTACAAAATACAAAACAGTTTCAACTGTCATGACAAAAGTTAATTTGCTTCCTTTTTGTTGGATTTGTGTTGGTGTTGAAGACTTTACTGATCTGAAATGAGTCCAAACAGTCGTCCTTATGGCACATTCTCTGCAGTGTTATGGTACGAACCCGAAGGCATTAAGATAAGCCTCTCTGAAGAACCCCTGTAAGGGTCAGCGAAGAGGGATTTTGATCTCTAGCTGGTGTTTAATAGGAAGTTCAGTCCTCTGCAGTGAAAATAAAGCAATGAGCCTTTAATCTGTTGAACAATCAACAGTCGTCCCATGGTGGCTTCCAGTCTGAGCTAGTTCAGATTATCAACTCAGTGTTGTGGGTGAGATTTCAGTTTAAGTGCTTTTCCATAAGCACAGTGTCAGTGACTAAAGCCTGAACGCACCATTAGCTGAATACACCTCTTAAAGATTTACTGCCAAGTGAGTTACATGTTGAGCTGAATCACACACGGACGTCTTAAACAAAGCAATGGACCTTTAAGGGAGACGTAGAATGTTTGTAGTGAGAGAAGGAAATGCAAAGTGAACTGTTCATCTCCGTGTGTGTCAGTGGCAAATCTGCTATTTAGTAGTCCAAGTATATAAATGGGAGTTACGTCTGTTAAAGCTGCAATTTGATATTATCAGGCATCTTTACAACTTCCTCGTCCAGCTAAAAGTCATTAGAGACTTTAATGGAAAATGACTTTCCAACCTGGACCATGTTTCCCCAAAGTGTGTGTGTGTGTGTGTGTGTGTGTGTGTGTGTGTGTGTGTGCGTGTGTGTGTGTGTCGAAATGATTCATACCGACCAAAGCTGCTGTAATTGTGCTGAAAGATTAGATACAGCCAGAAAAACAGCTGCAACTTAACGTGACAGGGATACTGTCCTTCAATCCGTCAACTAAACGGCTCAGATTGTTATAATTGGTGTCCGACAGCGTCGAGTCGCTCTGAAATCTCACAGTAGGTGAGTTGGTGCATGCAGACAACAGTTTGTTAGAGTTGTTATCTAGTTGGGACGGAGTGGAGTGAAGAATTAATACTGCTGCTGCTGCTGCTGCTTGTCAAATAGATGAAATCCACCCAAAGCACTTTTTCCTGAAGACAAATGCTGTTCTAAGAGTGGAGATATTGATTCCAATCATTTTCATTTGTCTCAATGATTTCAGTCCAACACCTGGAGAAACTGGGCCCGTGTTGTAAAGTAAAGAAACAATCCTTAAAGCAATGATACTTACAATGAGAACAATGAGTGACTGCACATGTTCATCATAGAGTAAATGATGAAGGGGTAAATGTGAGACGGTCTCCTGCTGGTGAACGGGCACATATACAGGACTGCATGCATTGTATATATCTGAGGTTTGTATTAGTTTCCCACTGAAGACTGAAGACTATTGAGATGAAAGCATTTTCTGTCATTTGAATAGAAGCGAATGTGTGACAGGTGGCGGCAACACAACACATCCTCAAACTGTATTTCAAAGTCTTTTGTCTCCTCGGTATCATCTTCATCATTACAACAACAACCTGATGGGTTCAGCAGCCGTCTCTGTTTGCACCGTCTGCCCAGACAAGCGAACACTGTCTGTTCTGGGCGAGACACAGAAGCAGCTACTGACACCTGACCTACACAATCAGATTTCATAAGATCCATGGACCTGCTCCAGCCTAAGTTTCAACTATTAGGAGTTGATACTGGTCCGCATTTATCTTGTCCAGCACTGTAATATTTGTCCCTTTTTCCTTTCTCGTTTCCTCCGCCCAGAGTCTCCTTCATTACTCCTCCCATTTGCTGAGATCCCGCGGCGTTCGGTTGCGTTCACCCGAGCTCTTGCTGCGAGCTTTCCTTGCGCTCTCCTGCGCCTGGCGGTATTTGTCCAGCATGCTCTTGTGTTTCCTCCTCAGCTTGTCATTGCACCACATCCTCTCGCAGTACTCCTCCACGTGCGGCAGGTTTGACGGGCCAATCAGCTGCATTATATCCTTGAACCACGTACGCGATTGGCCCATCTGTCCCGATGAGCCGCCCCTGCTGTACGTGCTGCAGGGCACCCAGGTTCTGGTCGATTTGTCTTTGAACGACTCGGTGAGGCCGAAGTTGTCCCGCGCCATGAGCTCATCCAAGGTCTCACCCTGGAGGACTTCCAGGTTGAGGCGGGCCAGGGTCTGCGTGAAGCCGTGCTCCCTGGAGCGGCAGATGTAGACGCCTTCATCCTGGATGAAGAGACGACGGAAGAGGAGGCCCTGCTCCGTCGCCATCACCCGATCATCCAACTTCACCTGAAAGAGGCAGAAGGAGAACGTCACTGAAATACTCAGTGTTCAACCATCCTGGAGCTCATTGGAATTATAGAGAGAAGACGTTGCTGTGATTGTCCTGTTATACTGCTGCAATGCAAAACCAGTGATGCATCGTTGAAGGTTTGCAGAAGTCGACATTTATAGTGAAGACATTTGCTTTTGATGTACAGTATATGTGTACATGCATAGATTGGTTACACAGATGAAAAGCAAATACAGAGTTCTGGTTTTTGTCTGAAAAATATAATAATCCCTGTGACAAGGACGTGGTCAATTGATGCTTTGATTAAGAAAATAACAGTCTTTCAAACACTTTTATCTCTGCAGATAGATACAAATGAAAAACACTGAAACCTCCATGCAAAGAAAAAGTTAGTTGTTCATGTATCCGCACAAGGAAAGAATAAGGGGCTGTTTTATCTTGGCTTGAACTGCAACAGTAAGAATGTAGCATGAAATCCAGTCCCTGTTTTTACTCTACCAGGTCACTACCTCAGTTTATACCTTTCTTCTCTCCTTTCTCCCATCTTAACTTCTGTTTTCTTTCATTCAAGGCCTCGGCTTCTCACACTTTCTTCAGGTGCCAACACAAACATGGCAGCTAGAGTGGCAGCAACATGTTTCCTTGCAGGGGGACGGAGGAGGAGGAGGAGGGTGGTAATGCTTTAATACTAAGCTGTGAGGAACATAACCTGGAGCAGATGGATGATTACTGCGGGTGTGGGCGCACAAAGTAACATCGTTTACTACGTCGGTCTTCAAAAGGAGTTCCCTAAGCTGCGTTGAACTCAGTGGCTTGTTCGACAGTGAGTGACAGCTCTCTGTGGCATGTGGTGAAGGTCTTCAAAGAAATCCCTGTTTATCAAAGATAATGAGCTGCTGAGAGTTTTCCTTTGAAATCTAACTGCTTAATTTCAGCCACATGTCAAAAGACTGTCAAATGTGTCAAGCGCGTGCCAAAGTCGCACACAAGCGGCCGTCAGCCACTGTGACAGCCGCCTCCACAACTCTCCCCTCCTCTCTCCCACATATATTTGGATGAGGATATCTATCGTCTTACCTCCTCCTTGCGGTCGTCACGCTGGACGAGCCAGGTAAGAGTAGCTTGAGGAGAGCGAGGAACACATTCCAGGAAGGTGCTGTTGTTTTCTGTCCCGAACACCACCCGGTCCTCGGCCCCGTCAAGGTCCTCTGCTTCAGAGAGACAATCAGAGAGTTACGAAGGAATGAAAATGACCACTAAGGGAAACAAGATACACATTGTTCAGATCCTGCAGCAGTAAAGTGGTTAACCATGCTTATCATTATGATGGACAGTTTCTTGACCCCGCCCCCCCCCGATGACATCGGGACTTGCGTAAGTCTTGTGAAAGATGACGGGACTCGGTCAGACTAGCCAGGACACGGCAATAATTTATGGCTTTGAAGGCCTAATCTGACATGGATAAGATGAAAGACAAGAATATTATAGTACACTTCTGGCATAAATTAGACGTCTAGGGGACATTTTTGTTCTTGTGTTTTTCTCAAGTTGCATTCTCTCTCATCTCACGCATGAATATATGAATGTTTTCAAACACTCATTCTTCAAGATGAACGTACAGCAGAGTGTCTGTTTCCACTAATATATCCACAGTCTAGACTGTTTCTGATTCCATCTACAGTTAATGATCATCTTCATCAGTCCCAATAAAAGTGGTGAAGATGTGTAAAACGTTCCCTTGTTACATG
Source organism: Macroramphosus scolopax (assembly GCA_901007825.1). Taxonomy (NCBI): domain Eukaryota; kingdom Metazoa; phylum Chordata; class Actinopteri; order Syngnathiformes; family Centriscidae; genus Macroramphosus; species Macroramphosus scolopax. The sequence continues at coordinate 39,188 of CAAKHC010008728.1, read as the reverse complement.
AATAACAAATAGTGCCCAACTAGTTTTAGGATGACGTTTCAGTTAGCAAAGGAAACTTTGCCTCAGGAAAGTTTACTTTAAACAACAACTTGACACCTTGGCACAAAGACACCTTGTAGACCGTGAGCTCCTGCAGAGGCTGGAGGGAAACGTCTTTCATCAGAGGCTTCATACCGACGCTCAGGTGAGCAAACACACATCCGAGACAAGCACGTACCCTCTTCCCTGCCGCTCCATGGCCTCATTTTACCCTTGTCAAAAAGCTTTCTCAGCCTCCAAATCACATTCATCCATTTCCTCCCCCTCATCTGCCTGACTGGTTTGTTCTTGTTCTCTACATCACGGCTGATATTCGCCTTGTCTGTCTGCACTTTCTTCCTTTCATACAGACACACACAAACCATCTTCCATGTCTGTTTGCCTCCTCTTACCATGGCTCTGAAGGAACATGAATATTATAGCAAATACAGACTCATGTACAGTACAAAGAAGAGTGGAGTCTCACTGGCCGCCTTCTTATATAAAACTAACAAGACGTGCTTCTCAGACTCTCAGACTTCCAGGGAAAGGACATTGGATTGTAGTCACATTTACCACCAAGGTTCTGGTCCACACACTGCAGGACCGGGTTCCCGTGCCTGATGTCCTGCCTGCGGTATCGTCGTTTACTGTTGGCCACATATCGTGCGCAGGACGATCCATCCCAGGCGCAGTAAGGGTCTCTGGCCAGGCAGCACTCAGCACAAGCTTTCCCATAAGTCTCACAGCGGTGCAGCTTCACCTGGGCCACACCTGCCTGAGAGCCCACAAACAGGGCTTGCTGTTTGACAAGAGGAGAAGATCAATGACTTGAGTGACGGCATGCAGACGACATTTGATTTTAATTGGTGTGTGAACAATTCAGTAACTGCACTTTTATCAACTTACTCTTTTCACTGATATTTCCATCGATGTAATTGAAGTTGGCACCTGCAATCAGGACATAAAGTAGTTCACAATGTGTAAGAACTGAAGCAGAGATAGTGAATTATTTAAAGCTACGATGGAATAAAACGTACTTTAAAGACTTGGAGCTCCTCCAGTGTGACCTCCTCTGTTTCCAGGCTGTTTCCACTGTGCAGGGCAATGACCTTCAACACTGAACCAATGTCTGAAAGACAAGCAGGAGGAGACTGTAAGGGACAACTGGGCCCTGTTTCCTCATGTGTGAGGGCAGAGTCGACTCGTACATGTGTTGGAATCAGTCAGGTATTTGGCAAGAACATTATAGTAAAGTACAGGGAGACGCTGACGTTAGTGCTCCAGAGTGGACACTGGCCTCACCTGTCCCGATGAACATGACATCGTACTGTCCGTCCTCGGCCTCCACTCGGTCCACCACAATCTGTTTGAGCTTGTAAGGAATATTGGCCTTGACGAGCACCGGCTGGCGCAAGGCCGGATACACCGGCCGCCACATCAGTGGGTGGCTGCGGGCGAACTGCAGCACCGAGTCAGGGAAGTCCTTCGTGCTGGCGAACTCTCTGCCGGGCTGATTGGTGATTTTACTGGGGCACTAAAAGAAACGGGAGGAAGAGTGAAGGGAAGAACCAAAGAACAGGTGTGAAGATTATTAAAGAAAATGTACTCTGGTCTAAAAGAGTTGTTGTTTTTTAACAGAAGCCAAATGAATCCTCATTTACTTGCAATTAGAATACAAGCTGGAACAGCAGGTTGCTTTCAAGTGTTAGTTAATGAGATGAAGGCTGCGATTAGCAGACACTCACTCCCATTATTGTGTGTGTATGTGTGTGTTTTCATGTTAAAAGTACGCATTGTCGAAGCGCCTCTGCATTGCATATTGAAAATAGATCCATTAACTAATTGCAGTAATATCTGGTCTTAATTAATCAGTCGACAATCCCTAAACAAAGGAAGAGTACGGACCTCATTGGGTTCATTTAAACCCGTCAAATGGGATCTAAAATATCCGTTGGAAGGAAGCTGGATGATCCACTGATCATTGAGGTTAATTTAAAATATAAAATGTAAACGTGATATTCAAGTCAAACATCCAATCATGAAGCTGCAGGTTGTATTACTGCAGCTGTGATAAGGTGCAGTGAAGACTGTCCCAACATTCCTTTAGTACGAATGTACATCAGTTCCTTGATATTATTCCAAGATAAATATCCAGCGAGGTTCAATAGACTGAGGGTTTAATCAACCTTGTGTTTTCCATACAGTCTGAGTTCTGACAGGTGAGGAAGGACACAGATGATGTTTCACATCGTAAAGCCTAAAATCCTTTATGGTGAAATGTAAAAGCATTTTAAAGATTTGTGTGATTTCTCCAACGATCCTTCCACTCATCCGTCTTTGCCTTGTCTTTCCTGTTCATCATCAGCCTGGACTGAGTTATAACCTCCCCATGCTGCCTCCCTTCCTCCGTTTCCTGCTCTCCTTTCTCCCTTATTCTCAGCTTTGGGCCAAAACATTCCTGTTAATCAGCCTCAATGAGAAATCTCAGACTCGTCTGCTTTATTCTCACGTTATTCTTATTCTTCCTGCATCCATACGCCCTCCCTCACTCCGGTGACCAGCTGCAGTCACACATGTGACAGTGTATGAATGTGTGTGTTGTATTGTGTGTATAAGACTGAATTATAGTGATGTGGTTGAGAGGACGTGACGGAGCTCCACTGAGAGTCGATGTAAACCAGGAGAAGGTCTGTCCTGTGTACAGCATCCACAGAAACAGTAGTTTCCTTTACTGATACGGAAACTTTCTACTGCTCATTCTGAATATTTCAATCTGATTTCTATCCCACCTCCTCTGTACTGCACGCAGACTGGGCCTGAGCGACCTTTACTAAGATGCTGTCATTAGTTAATAGAGTCAGTGAACTCACCACGCCCGGTCTTGGATAAGGGACCCTCCCTTCATAGGCCCCCCACTGGTAGTCGGGGCCCTCTTTATGAGCAAAGGGTCCATTGAACGCTTCTCTGATATCCGCCATACGATAAACACACACGGCAAAGCCTTGAAATACATTACTGTGGAGGAGAGAGGGGAGGTATAGTGTCAGCTGTATTATCCATTGAATTATATAAATTATACAACTGTCATTTGAATGAAATTATTTGAAAAGAGCAGGAACTTGCAAGAAATACATTAAAGAAAGGACATAAAGTCACCAGTGTTTATAGCCGTAAAACGTCTCCTAGCATGTGAGAGATGAGGTCTAACTGACATTTAGCTTCTAGAATAGATCATGTTAAGGGAGGCTGGACAGTCTTTTTTTCTACCTGATGGAACTGAAGATTGCGTAGACATCTGGGTTCCTCTCATCTTTGGTCCTCAGCAAGAAAACATCCTCTGTTTTATGTAGAAAGAAAATGCCGGTTGGCGTCTTTGTTCATGTGGTGTGTGAAGATGAAAGGATGCTCATGCAATGTGTGTGTGAAAGTCTACATCTGCTGCTGCACGTGTGGATGTGTGAAAGCGTGTGTTCAGAGTACAAGTGTGTATCTCACCCAGTTGGTTGAAGTACGTGTCGATGCCGTGCGGCCCCGGGACAGAACAGACCAGCCTGGCTTTGATGAAGGTGCTCCACTTGTTCACCAGCACTCTCTGACCTCCCACATCGTTCTGGTAAAACACACACACACAAATAGACACTCACAATCTGCGAAAGCTGATGTTTGTCCATCCCATGAGGAGAGGAACCACAGGGGGAATGAGAACTACTCAAAGAAAAAAAGAGGACAGCCGAGGAATTTCAATCAGACGTCTATATGGAGAAAAGGAGTGACAGATGTAGAGAAGAGAGGAGGAGGAGGAGGAGGAGGAGGAGACTGAGACGGAGAAGAAATACACTGTGGAGGAGGTTTTCTGAGGGGTTCGTTAAAACTTCTCCGACACAGTCAGACAATCTCCACTCGCGTTTGTGTGTTCATGTGTGCATCGCTGTGTGTGTGTGTGTGTGTGTGCGCGTAGGACACAGATGGTTTTATCCAGACGGATCAATCTGCGAAAGAGTGTGAGGAAGCATGCGGAGCAAATCGATCATGGACAGCTGTGTGTACTTTACAAGCAGAACCGATGCTAATCAGAATATTATGATTCATTCATCATTTGTGGAAGGACGAAGGACACTTTTCTTGTTGTAGCCGTCACAACAGGAGGAAACCTTCTGTCTGTGGAAGTTAATCCTGCAGACGTGTCTACACTGACAAAGACCCATTAATCCAATTATAGTCTTCCTGTCTTTGAGGTCCGTCCTCCTATAAGTCTTACTTCATAGGGAGGGCCGATCTATACTTCCCAGAAAAGGTCTGGCACTCGTTCAGAATTTGAGACCCAGAACAGATCTACCAGAAAACAAGAAAGCCCAGAAGGACTCCGAGGCTCTGCCAGATCACAACTCCAGAATCAATTTCCCAAGTGAAACATCTCAGCAGATGTGTGATTGAATATAATTCACCTGACTGTCTGGCTACACTCATCCCCACCTGCCAACACAAATCTCCATCTGTCTGCAGATGTCTGTGTGTAACCAGAGTATGGATAATCTTCAGGAAATAGTTCCTGGAAAAAGTATTTCATAGGTCATTCTTTAATCATTTGAGCATCTAATTCAAAACGAAAATCTCTTTTTAAAGTAGGGTGTCGTGTGTGGGCACCAACAGACATACAAGAGGATTCATACGTCTTCATATGAGCAAAACACTGAAATGAATTGCCTCACCGCACACACTCGTCCAACCCGTGTGTGTATGGCCCCCTCCCTGTCCCCGGCCTCCGTCGCCTTCTCCGTGAAAAAGAAATACACTTTATCGTCGTCCCTGTCGTCGTTGTCTGGGATGAGGTGGGCTGCGACGAACTTCGGGTCTGCAGCGGAAGAGGGAAGGTTGGAGCAGAGAGACGGGTGGATTAGGAGCAGGTGAAAGGTCACGGAAGAGGAAACTGGTTTTAAGATCTGTGGATAAACTGGTAATCTTTGTCAAAGCAGCAGTGGCTCCAAAACGAGGGTCCAGATGTGACAACAACATTTCATCAAACGTGGTTCAACCAAGTTTAAAATCATGGAAAATAACATCTGTTTTATTGTTTATTTTTCATGTAATTTGTCTTATGTTCCGTATAGAATGAGACAACATTACCATGAAGAATCTTATGGTCGGTCTCCGTCCTCATGGTGGAGCGACCTCCAACACTCCTGAAAATCACAGCGTCTCTTCCCAAGAAATCTGCCGTCAGTCCTGTGTACAGCTCCCCACCTAGACAGGGGGGGTTCACAAATCCAACAATGAACACGATGAAACGATTAAACCAAACCCAACATGCCCACTCCTACGGTGCATCCTTCAGTAGACCTTCACTCTTAACATTTCCAAAACTTAGAAAAAAAAATTTCTGCAATTAGTAATAAAACACTGAATCATCTCCTGTTTTTGTTTCTCACATGACCCACAGGAAGAGTTGTAGCAGTCAGTGTTTCTGTCATGAGACCAGACGGCAGCCTCAGCCGGCTCTGGAACGGCTCTGTGCTCCGTCACTTAAACACTTGGCAGATAATAAAGAATTATGAGATTATTGTTTTTCAGATAAGTCTGTTTTTGTTTCAAAATGTTCCCAGCAGTTTGACCAGTGTAGAAAGTTTAGTGATGTCACTGGTCTATTTTTATTCTTCCCTGGCTGCCAGTATCGTACGAGTGGGCGTCAAAGGAGGAGCAGTTCTGAAGGACAACTGTGGTGCCACCAGAGGAGGAGGAGGAGGAGGAGGAGGAGGAGGAGGAGGAGGAG
>CAAKHC010008727.1:6399-19111 GCA_901007825.1 Macroramphosus scolopax | reverse complement strand
CATCTCTGAGGAACCATAAGCACTTCCAGGTCAAAAGGCCAGCAGGACAATCTGATGTGCAGCCAGCTCTCACACACACACTCACACACACACGCACGCACACACACACACACACACACACACACAAACACACACACACACACACACACACACACACATATACACAGAAACCTCCACCTCAACAGGTCATAATACCACACATTACATCTACAAGCTGCATGTTTCTAGTTCCTCAGGTATAACAGCCTCAGACTCTTCTCAAGGACATTCTGACCTTCTACAATAACGTCATTAACAAAGTAGCTAGAGATCATGAGAACTAATGAAGTCATACATCTCTGTTTATCCTCCCTGCAGGTTTCCCACGCTTAACAAAGGCAAATCACTAATAGTGTCAGGTGGTGTGTCGAGAGAAGATATCCTTTTCCTTTTGTGATTTCATCTTCACCCAGTGAGTTGCTCCTTACTTTAAAATGACCCCGAACCGTCTAATTCCTTATACACACATAAATCGTCTTTGCAAACCACAAAATGAGTGATCATGAAGGAAATTGCTGGTGGAAGAAAAACACAAGCTGTCAGTTATGATCACCTGTCGAAGGGTTATTATACCAATGTGTGAGCGAAACAAGTCCGCCAAAGCTAGATTAAAAATACAGTATCTGTGTCTCTCTAGTCAAATAATAGACTGTTTACTTTAAGTTTTTCCTGTTTATGTGTGGGCGGGTTTTGTACAGGGGGTTTATTGAGAGGACGTTGCCTGTGGGTATTAATGAACAAAGCAAAACTAATTATAAAGAGCAGCCAAACACTGCACTGAAAGATCCTTCAAAAACACTCCATAGAGATGCAGGGTGAGATTTCTTTCTGTCTGTTGCTACACACAGCTCCTTTTCCATTTAGTAGCCGTATATGTTTTGATTACAATATGGAAAAATATTTGTAACTTTCATAGCAGTACACAAATGTCCAAAAAGCTCCCCTTCCTAACTACAAGTGAGATTTCAAGATGTATTCCCTCTAAGGTGGGTTTTCGTGTGTGTGTGTGTACATGCAATACCAAGAGTAATTATAACTCGGTCAAGGGGAAACTTCCACTCCAGCTGTTATTGTTAAACCCTTCCTGGTTGTTACAGAGGAAGAAGCGACTCCATCAATGTCATTTTTTCCCCCTGCATCGCTTTCCCACTTAGCCTGCTTTCTATACTTAACTGATGCATGTGTTTTCATCTTCTCCCCAAAAGTTGTCAAATTTCTTGAATGAATTGAGTTGTTCAAATATTCCCATTTACCATATAAATTCACAACATTGCTTCTTATTGTCTTTGAAACAAATACACACACACACACTTCAATGTTATGCTGCCATCTATTGGTATCTAAGATATCACTTAAATTCTCTGTACACTTACATCTTATTTAGTGTTATTATTTTCTTAGCTCTTTCTCATAATATTCCTTGCTGAATGGCTTTATGTATTTATGAATCACTTTGTTTCCTTTGTGCTGTAAAATATATGCTACATAAATAAATTTGCCTTGGCATTATCTAAAATTATTCTCATCATTGTTATTAGTATTCATCCATCCCTACTGCTTACTTTGGTTGTGCTGTATGTACAAAGGAAACTTGTATTTTAATAAATCTTTATCATTTCCATCCTGTTTGATGACAAAACAATTTTAAGAATATACTATACTATACTTACCATGGAGACTAAAAAAACAAAAAATACAAAAACAATGCGGCACAGGACAAATATGGAATTTTAAATCAGGCAGATACACAACGTCTCTTCCAAACACAGAGCTGATACCTGCTGGGGGGCTTGATTGAGTAACGACAGCAGCCGCACGTGACCCATCGGGGCGTCACGTCATCACAGTTAATTAGATTCACCTGAGTCGCTCTGACACTTATAACCTGCCCGTGGATATTTCACTTTCCATCACTGCGACTCGAGAGAAAAGCAGCTGCTCCCCGACGTGCGTGAAATCCACAATGCCCACCAGGAACGTTGTCGACGAGCGGATCTCCAAGTTCAAGAACAAGGGGAAAGATCCCGCCGTGAGTCGAGTTCAACTTTACATCGAATAGTTGGCTAATTGTGTTGACGTCATAAGCTCACGTCTCGTACCCTTTTTGCAGAAACTTCGAGAGAAGAGGATCTCGGAGTGCGTGGAGCTGCGCAAAGCTCACAAGAGTGAGAACTTTCTGAAGAGGAGAAACATAACCCTGTCGTCTCTGCCGGACGAGGAGGCCCTCGCTTATGACTACATCTCCGACGAGAAGGTTGGCTCGCGGACACTTTACCGCTTCATTAAGACTAATACGTCCTTAACCACTTGTCCGTCTTTCAGGGTCCATCTTTAACCCTCGAGGACATCATCAAATACGTGAACAGCGATTGCAAGGTGTCTCAAACCCGAGGTTGTCAAGCTGCCAGGTGAGCCCTCACATGTTATTTATTTATTTTTTTTGTTATCTGGTCGAACTGAATATTCCCACAAACTCTTCATTCACCTGATGGGGAAGTTGATTCATAACTTCTTTCTTCTCCTCAGGAAGCTACTTTCTCAAGAGCGTAACCCTCCTCTGAAGGAGATCATAGATGGCGGTCTCCTGTCCCGCTTTGTGTTCTTCCTGGGTATGGATGATGAGCCGACTCTCCAGTTCGAGGCGGCTTGGGCTCTTACAAACATCGCCTCAGGAACATCTTGGCATACAAAACAGGTGTGAACATTGAAGCGTGGTTGCCTAATGTGACTTAACTGGTTTCCAGGGTGGTGAGGTGCTGTATTGCAATACTTTAATCTTAAGATTTGTAGGTGACAGAAATTAAAGTCACTTTGCGTTTCTGCCCTCAGGTGGTGGAACATGGAGCTGTACCCAGTTTCATTTCTCTGCTGTCCTCGCCGTTGTTGCACATCAGTGAACAGGCTGTCTGGGCTCTTGGGAACATTGCAGGTGAAATGCTCAGTTTAATTAAATACAAAACTTAATTGGTTCTGACTTTAGGGGATTGACTCTATTGGCATGCCTCAAATGTGGTATTTTTACTTAAAATAGGACTAAATATCAATGTCGTTAAGGTTTTGGGTTGCTTTTGACTTTAATATACTTCTGCATTCAAGCACATCCACTGACATGATTCTCAATGCTGCCATAGTACTTCTTTTAAAACGTCTTGTATATTTTACTAATGGTAACTGTTTGGCAGGCGATGGCCCGGCATATAGAGACGTCCTGATTGAATGCAACGTCATCCCAGCCTTACTGGCCTGCATCTCCCCAGACACACCAGTAAGTTTATTTCCATCAGTGTGTGGCAACTTGCAAAAGATTCCAATCTTTAATTAGCATGAAGGGTGCAATCAGTTAAACTGCTTTACAAGAATGTAATGTTGCCCACACTGGACCTGTTACATTTGCAGGTTTATCTACATTACACCTGAAGCCCAACTGGTTTAACCTTACTGGTTAAATCTTAGGCTTTGGATTAGAGGCCATATTGTGCTGCTGTATATTAACTATGCTTTTGTCACTCCAGATTGGATATCTGCGTAACCTAACATGGACATTGTCCAACTTGTGCCGAAATAAAAATCCATTCCCTCCCATGTCTGCTGTTCAGCAGGTAATCACAGCTTCCTTTATGACAGTATTGTGTTTGACATCCTTTGCCAAAGAATCTTTTCTAGTCCAAAAGATGCCCAGAACCGCCTGGGTGATTAACATACTTTGACTCCTGCAGGTGCTTCCCTCTCTGATCCAGTTTCTCCACCTCGGGGATAAGGACATTTTGTCTGATGCTTGCTGGGCAATCTCCTACCTCACAGACGGTGATAATGATCGTATTGATATTGTGGTGAAAACTGGCATCGTCCCTCGGCTGGTGGCGCTCTTGAGCCACAATGAGCTGAGTGTTGTGGTAATGTGTTCTTTGCTCTTTCAGAAAGCTTGCTAACGTTGATCACATTCCAATCCACTGTCCTGGTGTAGGGTAATCTAGTTAATTTTCTGGCCTCTTAATGTCCAGACCCCTGCGCTTCGTGCAATCGGGAACATCGTGAGTGGATCAGACCTGCAGACCCAGACTGCCATTGATGCTGGTATTCTCAACATCCTACCTCAACTGATGAGGAACCCCAAGCACAATGTGCAGAAGGAGGCAGCGTGGGCGTTGTCCAACATCGCAGCCGGACCGTGCAAGCAAATCCAACAGCTCATCACCTGTGGCCTGCTCCCTCCTCTTGTTGAACTACTAAGAACTGTGAGTACGGATCACAACAGCAGGAGCACTTATTTCTTTGAAATAACACTTGTCTCAGGATGAAAAGCAGACTTATTAATTCTGTTGGCTAGCTTAATGTTTGGCTATTGCATTTTTGCATTTTTATTTTTATTTTTTTTACAGGGAGACTTCAAGACTCAAAGGGAGGCTGTGTGGGCAGTGACAAACTTCACCAGCGGGGGCACTGTGGAGCAGGTGGTCCAGTTGGTGCAGTGTGGAGCGCTGGAGGGGATCATCAATCTGTTGCAGGTCAAAGATTCTAAGGTCATTCTGGTTATACTGGATGCCATCAACAACATATTCATGGTTAGTTCTTCCAAGATTACAGAACTCAAACTTTGCAATGAATTATCAAAATGTACTTGTGACTCAGATGGATCAGTTACTGCATGATGACTTTTCAGGCAGCAGAGAAGATAGGTGAGATAGAAAAACTAAGCCTGCTGGTTGAAGAGCTGGGGGGACTGGACCGCATTGAGATGCTCCAGAACCACAGCCATGAGATGGTGTACCAGGCTGCACACGCCCTCATAGAGAAGTACTTTGGTGATGTAAGTGTCTGGATACATGATTTCAGATTTTGGAGCGTTTACAGGCAATGACAGCATGATGGATAAGCCGGTTATTTTCAAGATTTTGCATTAAGCTTTACATCTAAATCTAAAGATCCATTGATATCCTGCATATTTGCCAATTTCAGCAAGTTTTCTTCCCTCCCCAGGATGAGCTTGAGAGTCTGAAGGTCGACGCTACACAGGATGTATTTGCATTTCCGAGCTCTGACACTCCAAAAGCTTTTGAATTTTAAACTCAAATGTTTGTATTGTATGTTGACTGTTTAAATAAAATGTAAATGTGTCATAACAGTACATGGCTTACAGAGGTATACTTAATGCATATTTAAATAAAATTGAAATGGTTAGTGGCATAAAGATCTATCAAAACATTGTTATAAAGCTGTAAACAATCTGCCACTCGGGCATTTTGGAAGTAGGTGAAGGACAAGAAGACAGACAATACAATTAGAGTACAAATGTATTTATAGTAAACACTCAAACATGCATTCTCAGATTTCATTGATATTATAATTTAAATTAACACTTTTCTTTCAAATATTCCACTTTCCACAGATGTGATCTACAAAGAGAACTATGCAACAGTATCCACTTGACAATACTTAATTACATTTCCTGAATAGTGAAATGTTAAGACTTTGAAGATCAGTTGTTTCAATTGCAGCAAAAGGTCCAAACACTGACAACTGACAGGGTCTAATATTTAGTCAAAGATGTAACAAAGGTCTTTAAACCCCTGACAACAAAATGATATATAAAAACCTGCTCTATACGTCCACTTTTATTGAGTTTGTCTCTGACAGATGAGATACTAAATCTTCAGAGGTTCAGTTTTCTCTCGACATGTCAGGGAGTGATTCATGATGCTATTCTGTACAAGATCGAAACCCAGGCTGTCCACTTTTTTGAAAGGATGGAGTTCAATCTTTTTAAACCAGCAAGTCATTTTGATACATCAGTATTGTCACCTTGACAGCTTCTACCAGTAAACATTTTAATTCTGTATTTCCTTCAATGACTTTTTTAAGAGTCCACTTTGCAAATTCCGCCCTGGTTCCTCTGCAGTCAGACCCAGGGCTCTATCGTGCATGCTCACTGACATGCCTTACTAGGATCATTGTTCATGTTTTGCACCTGTGCTTTTACTGCTCTCAAAGTCAAAATCTAATAAAAAAAATCTTTGCACAATTGAATAATCTTAAGTCACAGGTGTGCTGGAACAGACTCTAAATTGAGGTAGAGGCGACACAGGCACATGGTCGTCACTTGCTAATAAAGATATTAACATTTTAGTTGAAGACCTTCACTTGAAGTGAAGACTGTTTTTACCCTCTTCTGGAATTTCAAGTGAGTCATTTAAGTTTTCTATTTACATTAACAGAGTATTTCCCTCTGTCATTAAAGCCAGCTTTGTTATTGCTAAAAGTATTATTAGAATACTAACATTCACCTGACTGTACTACATGTATGGTTGCTGGGCTAAATCTTTCATCACTTAAGATCTTTATAAAGGCTTAACTATCTAGGACAACATGCTGGAAACCACAAATGTCTCATTGAAGTTCCACTCAGGCCTGTCGAGGCTCATCAGCCTCCCGCAGAGCTGGTCTCAAACATGACATGTATTCTGGTTGCTCCCAGGAGGCACTCATCAAAAGGACTTTCTTCTCACCAGAAAATCAGGACAAACCATCTGCGGCTCATTTGTCCCTAGCTCCCTCGATGAAGGCATAGTGATAGTTTGGATAGCAGTTTTAAAAAGAAATTGGTACTGACCTTGAAAACTGTGCGAGACCAAGGAAGGTGTTGTGTGATTTATTTAATAAATACCAATACAAAAATATATATGGCTTGTGAAGATGTAGCATCAAACATCTCCAAGAATACAATCCTTGTGTGTTTCTACATCTTCTCGTAGGTGAGTTCATGGTTGCAGGTGGTGCAGGTTTTCTTGTAGAGGTCCTCCTCCAGATCCACTACCTCTTCTGGTCCGTACTGATGTTGATGAGCGCTGATGTCTTTGGTCCACATGCTGCTTCTGACGGCCCTGCGCAACTCTGACACACAAATATCACAGATAAATGAAACACGGACAGATTCAGAGTATATTGAATTGACAGCATCATCATACAGTGCTCCACACTTCTCCTACGTTCAGTGATACATGTGGTCACAACCAGACTACACTCGAAAGGAAACAGACTTTCATTTGAGGGCATTAGGCTCAAACAGCAAACCAACCTTTGACTTTCTTATTGAAGCGTTTTTGTTTCTGTGTCTCTCTGTTCTCTTCCCTCGTCTCCTTTGCTTCCTCCAGCGCCTCCTCCGAACCCCAAACCTCCATACATCTCTTCTCCACCTGTGGGTCACACACATACATACACATAAATACAGATAGCCTGTCAAGTCTGCAGGAGACTTTTAGACTATATTGTTTATTGTATTTCTCCTGCTACCAGACGTGAAGGTAAGGTGTGTTGTGATGCTGCACATTGTATTGATCCTTAAGTACCATTCTCCCCCTAGTTACTGTTGCTATGCTGGACAATTTTTCCCTCTACAATAAGGCTTCACCATTCAGCCACCTTCCAGAAGTTAGTTTTAGACTTCACACAAAGAGCAAAAAACACATCGTCCACACTATCAGGTTACAAACCATCACTGTTACATTTATGTACGTGTTTTATCCAGCAGTGTTTCACTTATAATAATCAACATGAAGAATGAATATGGCCATTGACAGGTGGAGTGGTTGAACGATTGAGTTTGAACATAAAATGCTTGGCTTAACCAGGAATGAACAAGAAAGAAAAAACCCTTAGGTTCTTCAGGCATGGGATATTTGTGATCACCATCGCAGCATTAGCGAGTGTTAATCCCTGCTTCATCGTCCCTGTGCTCCAGTAAGTACCTGCACTTTGAGGTAGAGCTTCATGTCTCCCCAGGTGGAGTTGTGAGGGTTTTTCTTCAGTATGAACCTGAGCGGAGGCTCCCTCTTGTCCAGGTCACAGTCCTTCAGCAGGTAGTGCTGCTTGGCCTCAGTGCGAGAGATCAGCTTGTGTTTCTCCTCGTTGTCTCTGAAGTGCAAAGATATTTACAATTATCGTCCATTTCATGAGAGACGATTTGAAAGATCGTAGGAGAAAATGCCGAAATAAAAAACTGTTCAAGTAGATCTTGTGGTGGTTAAACATTACTAGTCAAACTTGTTGTGAGAAATAATTCACAGGAAATTACATGTGACATGAAGTCAGACACAGCCTTCGACATAATAGGATTTCATGCATATTTCATGTTATATTAGTGGATAACGTAAATGTATGTTGATTTATTGGGTTGATTATACCTTTAAACACAGGAATTCAAGAATGTGTGTGTGTGTGTGTGTGTACCTGCACTTGTCACACACAGACAGGTCAAAGCTGTTGCTGAGGTAAGAGTCCATAAAGGGTTTCTGACAACCATCACACACCAGGTAGTCCGGCTCGATGACTGGAGCTGGAAATAAAACACAGATACACATTGTAGCTACTCAACACACGTGGAAACACACAAACACACCCCAGGTGTTACTCAACACACACACACACTTACCTGGCTGGTTCACCACCTTACTGGTCTTCTGCTCTTCCTCTCCATCCTCCTCCTCGTCGATGAAGAACCCGGCACCGGAATCGATGGTCTTGGAGACTTTAGCCGAGGTGGCGCCCTGCAGGGCGGACAAAGGGCGGCTCGCCAGTCGGGATTGTCGGAGCATCAACGCCCGCTGTCGGTTCCTCTCGATTTTAGCCCGCATCGCGGCAGAAAGTTCGGGTTTGGGACTTTGTTGTGGTCCGGGTCCAGCAGCATCCTCTGACGGGTCCATGATGCTGTCTGAAACACAGATCACCTCATAGAAGATATTCTCTCTGACAGGCAGTCAGGTTTAGGTCCACAAGTGACAGCGTTTTAACTGTTACCCAACACATAGTTTACTTCCGGGCTCTTCTTCTTCTTCTCCTAGGATTTTCGTTCATTACCGCCACCGTGTGGAGACTGAACCCCGCCTCCCACTCAGGGCCTCCTTGAGTTGATGACACTTGACTATAACATATCTCAAATTCCAGACATTAACTATTCATTATTGATCTTGCATGATCATATCTAACACTGCACATGGCCAAATTATCAACAGCCCTCCACCTGTCAGAAAAATACAAAGGAAAATGTAAGTGTGTCTCCTCTTGACTTGCAGCCCCATTACAGAGCGTTGCATCGACTTTGCTGTGATACTTTTGAGACAATCTTTCCCTCAATCATATAAAAAAAGTAATACGTCAAACAAAGATTTGCCTGTCTTGTCTCTGGAATTGATTCAGGAATATGTCAGTCTTGATTTGGGACTTGACTCACAACCTTAGTGTAAAGACAAAATTTGCAAGTCAATGACTTGGTCCCAACTCTGGGTATTAATGATTTCATTGATTGAACATTTTGTTGAGGTTCAGTTTTAGGGTTATTCTTATATTTTCACAGAAATCGATCAGGTGAAGTTATGCCTTTCTTACTTAAACCTCACAACGTATCTGTCATGAAGTGAGCATGCTGCTTTGCCTAGACGATGTTCTGGATCTGAAAGCCATTATTCATAAGGATGATAACAAGCCATCCCCAGACCCTCATGTCTCATAATACCAATTCATACCTCAAGATGTATTGCTACTTGTAGGAAGTTAGAGTATTTGACATTATGTGAGACATTGTCAACCCAAGTTCTCTCTCTTGGTCAGAACTGATTGATACAGTCATGACTACTGGATAAATATTGACAATAATTACCCCATATATGTTATGAATCCTGTACTTTTGAAAACAGCATGTGTTGTTCACCATGTCCCAGCTTCACCAAGGTTATCCTTTGACTTCTAGTGGCATCCGAACTGGCTGTGATGTCTACGAGAAAATCTCGGAATGGATGTAGACAGGTAAGCTTGTGTGAGATTGCTTCCGCCTTGTTGGTTGGCAGTGAGCTAAGGAACACTGAGTGAATAGAAAAGCAGCTAGAAAGCAGACAGGTGAGTGTGTCCTTTCATGGATGCCCTCAGGTGTCCAGTGAATCCCTGTTGCATCACCCTGATCGTGGCAGCGGGCCACAGGCCGCTGTAAGAGGCTTGTGTAAAAGTAAAGCAGATCACATCCGATAGATGACACTGCATGTTTGATTGGTGTCTTGAGGGAGCAGGAGATGTCAAGTCAACTGACTTTTTACACTGTCTTTGTGTTGTTAAATTTGAAACCTTTTATGATCTAAACAGTTACAGGATTATCAATAGTATTTTAGGATTACTTATTCATTGAATAATGAAAACAATCTCAGAGCAACTGCTTTTACTGCTTTTAAGATTATGGAGGCTGCTCTGAATAAATTATGGAGAAATGATTTTATTTTTTAAATTGTTATAAAAAAAACTAAAGCTAGGACAAATAAGAAAGGACCTTCCTTGGGAGAGTAGAAATTATACCTTTATTAGAATAACTAGCCCTGGATCAGTATTTTTTTTGTATTTTTATTTGCTTATTACTCACTTGTGTGTTTATTCTGTGCGTATTGATCATTCGCTGTCTTCTTGTTATTAATGATCTTACTGTTTCCACCCAGTTTGTGTTTGGTCGTATGTTTGAATCTGCGAAGCATTTGGAGCTGCACTGCGTCTGCATCATCAGTCCTCAGAGTCGGTCTGATGCACCTGGTCTATCTCACAATCAACAAGTGAACATTTGAATTTTCATTTATTTGATGATAACACTTTATACAGAATTGAATGATATATAGTTTTTACAGTATGATACACGATTCAAGTAATGAATAGGATTCCATACTTGCATAACATGTAAGTGAAATACAAAAGCATTTTTACCATGTGTCATGGCATCCAAAGTGGTCAAGTTTGAATTGTTACATATATATTGATGCATATTTCTGCACTGCACACAGTCTTACACACATCTTCACACTCAGATAATCCATCGAAGCAAGAAAGATTTAGAAATGATGCGGCGTACGCAGGCTAAATCTGAAGCTGATGACTGAGATTAGTCGTGTAATCTACGCATTGTCTATGTTGACATGCAAGAGCTTTTATACATATTAACAACACAATGAAACAAACATTTTGCCATAGGAAGATTGATAGTAGTAGAATTCAATGTATATTGTTAAAGGGAAAAGAATGTTGCAACTTATGAAAACATAAGAATATAAAATGGGTTCACGGATTACCAGGAAATAAAATTTTTAACCATTTTGGGATGGACTGATATTTCCGCGGCTATCTAGATAGGAATATCAGATTAATTCATCTAGGACAAACCTCTATGTTAATCAGACAGAAAAAAAAGAACCACAAATGCAAATTTATATCCAGGGAAAGAAAAACACAATATAAAAATTCTTAAAGCATGTACTGATATTCTGTGTTGTTACATGGCTGCGCTGTAACAAGGTATTCTTTGTTTAATGCTTCACTCTTGGACTATAATGAGAGAACAAAAAGCAGAGGAGGATGTTGTCTGCCGTGACATTAATGAGCGTTTCTCCATGGCTGATACAGCGTGTGGAACGTTGGAGGAGAACAATCGATCGCCCACGGTCAGAAGTCGCACGTCTGACACAGAGAGTAACAGAATAATTATCTATTGGTTATTTTAATAACAGCCATAACACGTCATAACATGGCTGACAAGGCGTCATCCAATTGAAACATAATTTTATGATTATCAGTGTGCACAGATGTATTTATAAATTACCTGCTTCTTAATTGTTATACAGTACTGCAGTACACTTTTAAGTAGTATTTTCGATAGTTGTCTGTCAGCATGCAACAAGTGATGCACCAGATATTGACAATAGTAGCAACAATAGTAGCAGGGTCTTTGTTGGGAGAGGAGGACCCTGAAATGAATCTGTCACTACATCTGCTTAAAATTTCTAAGTATGTTCCTTTATTGCATCACAGTTATCAGTCAAAACGCGAGGCAGATGTTTCACTTATATGTACCCAGCTAATAGGAAGCTATAAACAGAT
The DNA here is from genome assembly GCA_901007825.1 of Macroramphosus scolopax. Lineage (NCBI taxonomy): Eukaryota > Metazoa > Chordata > Actinopteri > Syngnathiformes > Centriscidae > Macroramphosus > Macroramphosus scolopax. The sequence goes on along the minus strand of CAAKHC010008727.1, from coordinate 7,177 downwards.
GTGCAGTTGCACATGGCTCAGTTTATTCCCATCACTTGAGAGATTGGATTCTCCAGACGTCACTGACGTTGAATCAGACGTAGATCTGAGTGGAACAATCGTTCAAAAGGTTGTTTGTTTGTCATGTTTCTGCGTTACTTTGATCTGAAAATAATCATCCAGACGCACTTTCTGAAGATTGCTGTGACATTCACCAATTTGGTTGTGCCTCTTGTAGATGTTCCGGACCCAGAAAACATTGACATTAGGTTTTCCAACGTATCTGGGACTTCTACAAGGCAGCAATAAGATTATTTTGCCCGTGGTAGACAACAGAAAGAAACGTCTGTGTCTAAATGTCCTCTTTTCTTGACAAGAAGAGCTAATGTTTGCAGGTTAATTAATTAGTTTTATTCGCATTATTCATGTATGAACACATTTGCATTAACACGCATGCAAGTTTAACGTCATCAACATTCAGTGTTTCTGCTTGAGAATTGAGCACTGGCCTACTTTGTGTTACTAAAAACTCCCCCTATAATTCACCCAGTGAGCCGGAGGAAGCCAGTGAACCAAACATGATCCCATATTCAGCCTGTGCCTACGGCAGGAGAGAGTGAGGAAGAAAGTCAAAGACAAACACACAGCTATCATGTGCTTTCATACATACAAATATATATGTATGTGTATATATATATATATACATATATACCTTTTATAAATACTGAATTTGAAAAACCTTTAATCATCAGCTGGGTTGAAATGTGACGCTGATCACTTCCATCAATAAACAATATTA